>QVAJ01000025.1:5939086-5959951 GCA_003546035.1 Mixornis gularis | reverse complement strand
AAAAAAAAAAAAAAGGTAAGAAAACAGTCTGTGCTAGTTCATTTTGAATAAATGGTATTGGAGAAAGCTGTAATTTTTGACAGAGAAATAGTGACAAGCCATGTTATGTAGGCTGAGGTCCACTATATGTCAGCTGATAATGTGGCTGCCYGAAGAAGATATTGAACCAGAATTTAAGAACACATGAACTTCAGAGCAGAAGGAACTATATGTGTAGTAATTGCTGGACCAGGGGAAAATGTCATAGCCTCACCTCACTCTCTAATACAGCAGTACAGCCCACAGGTGAGCACTATTCAAGCACAAAACCCTGGAAGAGTGATGGACTGCAGGATGTGATTTTACTTTCTATACTACTCATGCTCTTCTTGAAATGTGAATAAATGAATTGTATAATAAAGCTACTCKGATAACTTGTACCACATTGCAATGTCTATCTGTATTCTATCATTGAAATAAAAACATACAGGACTGTTTTTTTAAATTTTGTGGGGTTTTTTATTTCTCACASACTCCATCATCATCCGTTCTATCTGCAACCATGCTTCTAAGATTTCATTTAAAATCGGATTTTGTACTAACATTTTCACAGATAAAAGACCTTTCTACATTTCTAATAAGTAACATTGGYTTTGCTAAACTGAGTTTATAAGAATATAATTTCTCGATATAATGAGAAGCTTTAGAGAACATACATGACATTTCAAAAGACAGATCTTTTACAGAATGTATTTGTACTAGAGACATCTCTTTTGGGTACAGTAACCACAGCTGCTCTGGTTTAGGACATTGAAGTTTTTCCAACAATTTTTTTTTATACCCATGTCAAGCAAAACAGTAATTCCACAGACAGGAACCAGTTCATTCCCTACATTCGAAAGAATACCTACGTATGACATTTTCCAGGCTACTAAATGGAAGCAGAAAATAYATCATTTATGATACAGTGTAAAAACAAACTAAAAGAGATGTTGGGAATCCTCAGAAATCCACTTAGTTCCTAGGTGGATGTAAAAAAGTGCCTTGTTGAGTTAGATGCTGCTTCTGAGATGAGAAAATGAAGGAATCTTGTAGTTATGAGGGAATCACCAAAACAAAAGACAGCAGAAATTCCTAATGTTAGTCTGAAATGGCACTGAGTGCTCGCTTCATCTGGGTAGCATGATATTTTATATTCATTTTTATCCTCTGTCACACACAATTTACAACATTCCACATTGTAAAAGTAATTTAAAGGTGCAGCAGCAATTTAACAAAAAAAATCCACTTCCTTAACTGTGGGTCACTTCACATAGTTAAGCCTTCATTACAGAAACATTGCCTTTGGCGATCATTGACRAGGAGGTTCATCCAGACACGCTGATCCACTGAATAACAAACAGCAAAATAGAACAACCAGAGACTTTTACGACTGTGTAGCCCCATGATATTAGGTTGCCCCTTCCCCAGAAAGGAAAAGTGTTAAATATTTAAGTAGAAATAAAACAGGAGGTGATGTTGTGCCCTCATTCCCTTTCTTTTTTAATCCTATTTTTGACATTSTATAGACTGCAAGGTTGGAGACAGAAAGACAAGTAATTTGGCATGCTTTCTTCTGCTAAAATGAGGAGTATTATAAAATTTTATTCAGCCATTCATTCAAGGTGAGAATGCACTGGACATTGGACAATATGAATATACATTTTAAACCTTCAGAAGTTATAAGACAACAATTCAGTCACTTTACCACTTCAACCCTTTTAAAACTACCTAAATCACATGTTTCAGTATGATACACATAAGSTGTTTTGAGGTTTGCATGCCATATAGTCCTTCAAATATTCTTCAAGCTGACCCAACAAAGATTCATTTAGAGAGGAAGTTTCATTTGTACTTCCTTTAGGACTTGTTTCCATCCCAGATTTTTGAAAAATCCTAGACTGAAGCCTGATTTTAGTSAGCACAGAGCAAATTTAGTGGCACCAGTGACACTACCCAAAAAAATACTTGTAACAAAGCTGTAAACCAGCTTATTTCAATTGTTGTGACAGAGTCAAGACCATTAAATTCAATTAATGTCTAAATAAGGGTTTGAGATTAGGATGAAGCATTTGGAGTTTAAATTTGTCCACTTGCATCCCCAGAAAAGGACATCAGTATTTGCAAGATCAGCATTCCCTTATAGTAACTCCTTGCATTTTTTTTTTTTTTAATTCTTCAAGGACTGTAAAATRGAAAAGTTTCTTATTTATACTTTCAATTCAAAAATAGAACTTGTCCCAGGGCAATAAGCAAATTTTGCAAAGCTCTTCAGATAAAGTTAACATTCCATTGCACATAGAAAGTAAATGTACAAATGATTTTTAGAAAGCTCTTCAAAAGGAATACATTCAATGTTTTTCTAGAGTGTTACAATTTTATTCCATGATGAACTTGAGGTACAATCAAAGTGACAGCACAARTCTTTTACAAAGTTTCCGATCTTTTGAGATTTTTTTGGCTCACAGAACCGTGCATATGATGCCATGGCTTTTTAAACAGAATTTTAAATGGATGAGGTATGGTTTTCAGATAATAAGTTAGCAACAACATATGTTTCTAGAAATCTCTTTAGATAGGTTTTCAGACATATAACAGGCATAAAAGATTTATGACAATGTAAATACATGATCGTTCACCATCCAGCGTATATTTTGTTCAAAAATTTACCCTAATAATGTAGAAAAAACCCTTTTCAGTTCTGCTTCTACTCTTAGTTAATTCCACAACTGGTGGAATAAGAAATGTACCTATCTTAATTGGGGAGCTAATGTCAAAAGTGCAATCAAATTAAAAAGTAGAATGCAGGTGGAACATAAAATCTCTCTTCAACCACCCACTGATCAAATAATTACTAGGCAAGTGCTGTTATTATCCTTGTTGGGTGGGGGTTTTTAATAAAATAGAAGCCTAAAACTTCAGGTGATTATTAAATTCTTACCTCTACAAGCCCTGTAACAGAGACGAGACAGATTATGTATTTCTGATCCATCTTTTGTTACTCTCCAGGTTACAGATTTCTCTTAGTCTCTACAACTTTATAAATTGTGGGGGTGTATTGTCTAAGATATTTAATATTTTCCCTGAGAAGGGACATTGTTTCAAAGAAATGAATCTATCATGATTCAAATGGAAGAATATATTTCAAAACATTCAGATGAGAGAATTAATTAAGGAAAGACAATAAATATCAAACCAGGTTGTCCTCTCATTCACTTAATTTCACAGCAGTACAATCCCATCATCTTTCATAGAACTTTTCCCAATTTACCATTGTCATAAAAAGTGTGGCGAATATCAATAAGGTGTTACAATTCAGACARAAATATAATACCAAAAGAAAGGAATGCTGAATGAAACTGAGAGGATTCATAAAAGCATCACCAGAGGAAGGAAACACTATTCTTACCATGTTCTCTGGAAAATCTCACTATCAAACACCATTGCAGTTAGGTGACAGATACATTCAAAAAAATTGCAGCAGCACTAGCTAGAAAAATTGGGTTTTAAATTTAATCCAAAACCAACTCTCTGTTTCCTTTTACACAGTCATTGTTGATAGCTATAAGCTTAAGTAGTTTTCCTACTAACTTGTTTCCAAAAGTATGATACAGTCAATAGTAAKTATATTGTATGGTCTATGCTTTCTATAATAGCAGGCCTTAATGGCCACAGAACTTGTTCTAACGCTGCTTTAGTTGACCTGAAATTGATGGAGGATCTGAGTATAAAAAGTGTTAGTCCAAGAAGTCCACCAAACTCATGACTTTGAGGAAGAAATTAGTAGATTCCACAGTCTGTACCTGAGAAGCATTACATCTGAATCCCACATAGTTTTGGACTAATCAAGCAAAATATGAACAGACAGAGAAGTTCCTAGTTCTTTACTATTTGACAAAACTGGTTTTGTTTTCTTGGAATAAAAATTGGTTGAGAGTAGATGTCTGTTGTGATTTAAGCCCAGMCAGGAACCAAGCACCAAACAGTCACTCACCCAGTCACCCACCAGTGAGGTTGGGGAGAGAATTAGAAGGGTAAAAGTTACAAAACTCATGGGATGAGATAAAGAAATAAAAAGTGATGCACACAAGCAAAACAAAATAAGGAAATTATTCACTGTTTCYCAAGGGCAGGCAGGTGTTCAGCCCTCTTCAGCAGAGCAGGAGCCCATCATGTACTAAAGCGACTTGGGAAAACAAACACCATCACTCCAAAAATCCCCCATTGCCTCCCTCTTCCCCCTACCCCCCAGCTTTATATGCTTTTCCAGCATATGTCAATTTTTCAGGATAAAGTCATTAATGAATTTTGCCACATTGCTGCATGCTCTTCTGTCAAGAGCATAATTAAATATATTAAAATACAGAAGAACCGGACACTTGGGTGTGTTACATCTGCTGCACCAACGTCTTAGAATTAAACCTATAGCGAGATTATTTCTCTATATAGTTTCTCTATGAGTAAWAGAGCAAATAGGAAAATAATATGAAAAGCTGTGAATAGCACAGTTCTTTTATGTGCTTCTTTGTGTTTTCACTTTAGAAACTACACAGGATAGGAAGCTTCATGGGCTTTGTTGGTACTTCTGCGCTGCTTATAAATAAAAGATGTACAATTCCAACTGGAGTCCAAATTATAGTAAGGGCTATCATGAAGGTCACTGTGTACTTTCTCAAGGAATGTCTCTCATATTACAAGATCCTTACTCAGAACACATTCCCCAAAATACTAGTTAAAAAAATGGTAGGGAAGACTTCCACAAATTAAAGAATTGCTACTCTCTTTCGTGCAAAATCCCACTGTGAGATGTCTCATTTATTCTGGCTTGTCTGTCTTAGTTTCTTTACATGGAAAACAGAGATAACATTAGCCTCCCCAGGTGCATGAGGGGAGAATATGGTGATAGATAGACAGTTAGTTAACATTCCTGAAACACTATCTATGTGTTAAACTATTCTAAGATAAATGGAAATAAATGAAAGAAGATGTCAATTGTCATAACAGAAAAATGCCATGGTTTTTAACCTGCAGTTGAATCTATTTGTTTACACTCTGTACTGTAGGATATACAATAATGTTGCACATTCAATACTGAGATTGCTCTTTTAAATTTGTGAAGTCCAGAGGAACCAAACAATATTAGGAAATYTGTCAGTACAATGCAGATTAGAATTGTGCAAGTCAAGTCACGCTGTGAAAATTTGCATGATTCACATACATTGTTGAGTTTTAAATTCACTCTGTCTACTCAGGCAAAAGTCTTGACATTGCCACTGCAAGTTAGCACTCCAAAAACATTAATAGCACTGAAATAGCTATTGTAGAAATAGCATGAAAATGGTAAAGTGGGTGAAGAGATGGACAGAAAATAATGGGAAATATTTTGTTGAAGAAGTATTAATTACACTTCCCCACATATTACTGTATTCCATTCTATATACTCCCTCTCGAAGTGAAATACTGCAGAAACAATATTGCTATTGGAGGACTGCAGGTGGRTTTGAAAATATCTCCAGAGATGAGTAAAAAATAATTCAGAAATTAATCTAATTAGGAGGGGCATTATGACCTGACTCACTGCAGAGCCATATGGGTAGATTAAAGTCATTTAATGAATGTCAAAAAAGCAGAGCCAAGCCAACTCACCATATTCATTCAGAAAACCAAGCTCAGTAAAGCCTGAATAGAAAAAAATGTGAAACTTATCAATGTAAATATTTTATAAAATGCCATTTTATTCTATCTCACTCTATTTCAGAAAAATAAAGGAAAAAATGTACTACCCATTGTGTTGTTTTTTTTCTCTGTAAAAATCTTCTTATGCTTTTTAAAGAGGGAGCCTGTAGGCACCATTCTCAGAGGTGCACTGCTTGCATCTCCATCCTAGCCCCACTTTTAAGGGGCTTTTAAGTGTGTGCTGAGAGGGTAATAGTGAGTAAAGACCCACWTTCACCCAGGCTTACTTCCCATTGGTTTCCATATAGCCATTTACACTGGAGTAATTACAGGCACTGCCTGCCTGGGAATACCCAAAATGAGATTGTGTGGAGCCACTAYTTAAGTAAGCATGAGGCTTGTGGCCAAACCCCACAAGGGGCAGCACCTTGGCTCCCCAGCCCCAGGAATCTCTGTGGGGAAGCACAATTGACATCTGGTAGACAGGAGCAGCTATGACTAATGGTGTTGTGGGAAAGATCAAAACCATGACRAATTGTGTGTAAGGGTTTTATCATGTTTAGAAAATGTGTCGCAAAGCTAAAGGAAGTACGGTTGTGGGATGCTGGAAAAAGCTGTGCTGCTATAAAAAGCAACAGCAATGAGTTCTAAGTAAACAGCCTCCTAAAGAGAAGGAAATAGATTGCAGCCACGTGGTTTGAGATTTAGATGTTTGGAGACAATTTTAAAAAGTAAAAAAAAAAGATTGGTTCAGAACACACTTTTTTTTTTTCTCCTAAGAGGAAAGTATAGTGCTTGAAAAAATCTGTAATAATATATAGGAAGCCTGCATACTATACATACTGTTGCTAGCAATGAAATAAGTAAATAAAGCAAGGCTTTCACACAGGCCCCATAGTGATCTATAGCATTGCCAAAAAGACGTACAGAGCCAGAACAGGCAAGCAAAACATCTAGCAGGCAGTGCAGAGCAAGAGCAGCTCACATCACAAGATCACAGTAACCCAACAATACAGGTGACAGTACTTGGCCATCATCTGGAAAACACAGCCTAGAACTGAAGTGCTGCTGCAGGAGGTGTCTGACACCCTCATTACAAAAWACAAGATAAGGATACTAGAGAAATAAGCACCATGGGGGAGTAAGAGGGTATGACCTGTCAGTGTTGATAGATAAATTGTTCTTTTCCTTTCACAGAGCAGAGGTGAGGGTTGTGAATATTWGTGCTCATCGGGAGGATGATCTAGAGCAGATGTAATCAAACCTCTCCTGGCAGGATTTGATGGTCCCCAGCAGGCCTGCGCTTCCTCCAGATCAAGGGCTTCCTTTGCCAGGCAAGCTGCAGTCAGGGAACTCTGCTCTTTCAATTCTGATYTATGAGCAAACTCAGAAACTTGACCACTTTGTGTCATGCAGCTGCCCTCTCATTCTGAATCTGTGTGAGAGATCTACAGTAAGGAAATTTGCTGGTGATGCCATAATCTCACAGTAAAATTGACTTTTTTAATGCTACTACTACCAATGCCATTTTTACAGAGTGGTAACTTTACCTATCAGCTCCAAGTGAAGCCATTGAGCCACTTCTGTGAGTTACTGATACTTATTTTAAAGAGCTATTTTAAAAAGTCACACTTTAGCATAAGTGAAGAATACAGGAACTTAAATTACAATAAGAGAAAAGACTGCAGTAAAACGRAAAGAAAGAAAATAGTGCAATTAACCTGAATATGAGGAGAGAATTTTGCCCCAGGGGAACTGCTGGAAGAAATTGAGAAGGAGAGGTGATAATTTCTTCCTTTATTTCTCTCTTAAGGGCTTTAARAAGGGAAAACTTTTGTCTTTAAGGCCAACACTCTCACATTTGACAATGCTGGAACAAAGGGATATACTGGTAACTCAAAGGAGAAACATGTTCTGGGGTAAAGAAGAAAAGGCTTTTTGGTTTATTGTGAGCTTCCCTCCCCAGTTCTAACTTCATTTCCAGACTCATACTTCACTCCCCACCAAAACCAAGTAAAGTACAAGATGCACATTACTGGTACTAAATTAATAACTTAAGATTGCTTTTGATAATAGAGACTAAATATTCAGCTGAGTTAAATGAGGACAATACATCTTCCTAGATACCCTAGTTCACTTTCAGAGCATTTATAAATGTTATATCAATAATTATTTTTAAAATAATACTTTAACCTAAAAAAGATTCCTATTTCCCTAAGCAGTCAATATAATTTCATAGAGTCCATAGCCAAGTAAACTTCTACTGTCAATTATCTAAATTTAATTAGAATTACTATTAAATTATATTATTATCGTTAAAATTATGCAGTTACAAGCACTAAGTTGTAGAGTATTGCTTCCATCTTCTAGACATTATTACTGTTCAAGTGAAACAAGAATATTCATTCCTTTGAAAGATAAGCCTTTAGAGCACAAAATGGAACAATTCTGGCCTAAATTACACAATGTGAAGAACATAGAATATAAGAGACATCCTCCTYTGGCTTCTAAAAAAATTAGCATTATTTTCTTCTATTCATTTGCCTGTGCTTATGGCACTACAACTCTTTTACCAACMATTTCAGCACTGTCTCTAAATTTTTCACATAAAAAACAAAAATAAGGAGCTTGCACTTTAAATGTCTTAGCAATATGCTTGTCAGCTCAAAAGAAAGATCTAAGTGAATGGTTTCTTTTCATATCTGTCTCCCTTGGTATTGTGTCATATCTAGCAGTATGAAAAATAAAGTAAATACAAGCTGCATGTTAAGGAAAAAAAAATAAGATTTCTGGTACAGAATAAAAGAAAAGATGACATTTTTACTTAGTATTTTGGGGGGGAAAATGAATTATTAGATTYCAAATTGACTTCCACTGAAAAATCAATCCTTCCTGGTGATGAAAGATTTTTATTTTTTTTTTCCCCCCTAGGAAAACTKAAATGGTTTTAGGATGACTGAAACTGAAATCAGTATGCCAGCAATCAAAAAATTAGAAAAAAMCCAACACCATTCAAGAAATCTACCATAACACAATACTTTGGCATGAATATGTCCAGAGTGCTCAATTTTTAATCTCTTGATATTGGAAGAAAACTGATTGTTTAAAACCAGTTTTGTTCTAAAGTTGCAGATATCCAAGCAATCTTTCTGGTTTTGAAACAGCTCTGCTGACAACCCTTCAATAGGAATGTAGCTATTTTATTTAAATACTGTTTTAATATAGTGTATTTTGTGTGTTAAATAAATAGAGCTTCAAATTTTTGGGGACATGCAATGGCATTTTTTCACTCAAGTGAAACTGGTTTGGGTTGATTTAGTCTGAATAGAAACATTGCTCTAACACACAACTTTTTAAGGTAGCTGGAGTTTGGGATTAATTATATTGAACTGAATCACTTTCTTCCTTATTAAAAARCTCCTCTCATTAAAAACATCTCCCACAACAAAAAAACAATCCCAGTTTATTTAGAAATACTGAAAGTCCTTGTGATGTCAGAAATTACTCCAGGGTTAAGGTTGCATCCATGCTTCTGTTATTGCCGTACCTTATTGCCTACTTCACTAATTTTTTGCCAAAAAATTCATCTGAAGAGGAGTAACATAGTTTCCTCACCTCATTCACTTCCATAATCACAATCCTGTCAAAGAATTAACTTCCAAATTAGAACTTAATAATGCAACTATTTTTGAATTACCATACAGACCAGCAGTTGTTCTGTCCAGCCCAGAACCTCAGAAGGAAACCATTACCAGATACTAAAGGAAAACACAATAAAATGCAGATGTAGAATAACATTCCATGGTAGAACTGCATTTGTAAAAACTACAGAATTACAAAAGAGAGGAATAGAAAACTGTTAATTGGAAATCAGCTTTCTTTCATGAAAATTCTTTCTACAAACTTTTGTAAACAATCCCATTAAAAAATTTTTGAATTGTTGATACAAAAGCATGGATCATTTAAAGTACCTTATGACTGTAAAAAAGACAGTCTGTCTGATGACAGTGCCACTCATATCATTATTTAGATAATAATGATAAATATATTGCAAGTTTAAACAGATAAATAAAATAAATCAAGCTGATTTAATTTCTAACATTCCAGTGGAAAGCATATGACCAAAAAAAAAAAAAAAAAAATAAAAAAAAAAAGGAGACAGACTAAAAAATTCATGGACACAAAAATCTGAATCTGTCTAAGAATCCAATTAAGTTGATTGATATTTGTAAACAAAACAACCCCCAAAAAACACTCCTCCCACCCATTATAATTTCTTTTTTCTACTGAAAACTATTAATTGGGAACATTCATTGGTATGAACAAGATAAACAGGATTTATTTCATAATTCTAAGTCAACACAGATATGGCATATGAACATAACAAGTACCGTGGTGGAAGAATTATATGAGTAAAATATACTTTTCTGCTGCTTTGAGTCACTGGGAATTTCACAAACCAAAGGCAATTTCTAGATAGAAAATTTTTATTAGGGCAGAATCAAAAAGATATCACGGAACTGTACATATACTTGTTAATGTAGAGAATATATGTCCCAGCCCACATGCATGCATCAGGTAAATTATGAATGAATATTTCTCAACAAAAATAGCACTTTAGACAAGAGTGATGTGAATGTTTTTCTTCTGCCTGCCTTTGTTGTCTTCATCATTTAAGCAATTTATCACTTCCAGTTAAAGACTTGAAGAGATAAATTATAAGAAAYGGGACTTGTTTTATTTTCTTTTGGGCATAAGTGCTTTTAACACAGTGTTCAGACCTAAAACTTATCAGGAAGCTCCTTTTATACCATCATTCTTTACCATCCATTGAAACTTTGAGGGAGAGTTCACTAGGTCATGAAGTCATAATCTGAAAAACATTGGAAATAACACCCACCTAATTCAAAATCATGTCAGGTTTTTCAGAAACATATACTTTTCTAATATAGATTTTTTTTTATTTTGAAACTTAAATGTTTTGCAAGTTTGTTTAATGAAGATGTGCAACTTTTTATATGAAATCTTTCTAAAAGTTTATATAATTGGACATACTTTTGAAGTGGTAGAAGAACTGATTGAGTACCATGAAATATGTAATTTTGATTATCTGAAAGATCTGATCATTACTTTGGATGGAAAGAATTGAAAACAAAGAAAATCCATCAAAAATTACAATTTACAATTTTGATGGATAGGCATCCTGGAAACAAGCAGCCGATCCAAAATCCCACCACATAGTTGGCAGGCCTTACTTGGAATGCTGTTATACCATGTATGTAACTGGAAGAAAATATTGGATTAGATTGGTAGTATCATCTCTGATACAGAAAAAAAAAAAAAAAGAAAGATGAAGGTAGCAATTTTGCTTTCATTAATCATAGTGTAACAAACAGCAGTTTCCCTTTTGAAGAACAAGAGAGAGGGAGATGGGAAATGAGTAGTTAGTAACTCTTAATGACCCACCTTCAGCTATTATTATACTATTACAGCTAATTTGTTCCAAACCATTCTTCACTTCAACATAAAATTCTCTGGAGCAGATATTGAYTTTTCCAGTACCAGAAAATGTTTATTTAATACAGAAGTTCAGAATGGATGGGGTTGCAAGGCTGCACTCTCATTCTCTTCAGCACAGCACCACTCTGTGCTGTGGTAGAAGTCAATCTGGAAACCAAACTGAAACATATGAGAAGAGCTCAGGAAAATGACTGGGACACACTGACCAAACAAGGTAGTAGGTGAYCTGGGAAACTGACTAACAACCCAAAAGTATGTGTAAGGAAGTTTCCTTCCATTTTCTTTACTCCTCCCAAACYATTTGTAATAAATTTTTGAACCATCTAGTAGAACAGATACCAGTAAAGTATGTAATTAATTCTATTTAATGAAATGAAGCATACATTCATAAATAGATTTATATAATGTAACCTATTTGCATGAAATCTTGCGGTTTTAAGGTAAAAAGGTAAGATTGTGCTCATACTTTTATGAAATTCAAATGAGCAATAGAATTTAAGAACAAATTAATTGAAGATAKCAAGCATTTTTTGCTTCATATCTTTAATTCCAGACTATTAAGAAAACAGGAAATTCAAGACAGGAATTTGAATTGCCCAATCACAGTAGGGCAGAAACAAAGAGTCTGTTTCTTTAAATAATTTCCAGCATTACCTTAAGCAGATAATGTAATATGAGGCATCAACTGCTCCTTATGACATAGGGGACAGGACATACAGAAAATTATACACAGGACAAACCAGAAAATTATATCACTGACTGTCACCTCCTCCTTCTCCCYTCAAGATTTCTGTTCATTTTTTGTCTCCTGAAATTCTCACACTTTCCTGAATAGTGAGCTACAGAACAGGGGCAAAGCAATGCCAGTGATCTCATTAAATCCTCCTTTACCCAAGTCATGACAGATCAGCACAATATCTAAATCACTTTAATTCTCCCTACTGAGAGTCTGATAACAGAAAAGTATGCTCATCTGCAAATTTCTTGTACAGATGAAGACACACTGTAATTGACCGTGTGACCTCTGAAAAATTATGCTATTTCCACCTCTTACTTGTGACCCTCCCAAGTATCTATAATTCTACAGAGCTGTGTCAGCATAAAAYGCATAAAACTGTATTTTAAAACTGTGACAACTTTCAGGCTTCCCTATGTGCTTCATAGCATTATTTTTAAATGAGAATATACTCATGTAAAGACATTCTTATAGACTGAAGGTTTTKCATCTACACATAGAAAAGCACATCCACACCCCCGTACAAGATCCCAAATTACTTTCCTGGGAAAAGGAAAGCAATTTCCCGGCAAAGTAATTTTCCTGGGAAAGTGAATTTGTTCCAATAAGAATGATTCCACCTGAGATGTGCCAATCACTGAAAAACTCATAGTGCTTAAAGGTAGTTCAGGAATTGATCTGAAGAAAATAGAAACATAGGTCTTTTGTTCCTAAAATACAGCCAATCATTCAGGTTCATTATCCATTTAACACTAATGCCCAAAGCCAGTTGTGAAACTGTTGGCCAGAGCTATTCTGGAAAGCTGTTCAGAAAGTGAAAAAAACCCAAGAATATAAAGAACTTTCATTTAAAAAAACCTAAAACCAACCAACCAAAAAAAAAAAAAAAAAAAAACCCTTTAGGAAACAGCAAAAATACATCTTACTCTATCTGAATAAAGAACAGAATAAATTCTATCAGTGAAGTCTGTAGATTCAGAAATCTATCTCTGCTCCACTATGTCCCTGGTGAAAATCTCATTCAAGGATTTTCACTGATGGCTTGAATCTCATAGGAGTTGAGGGGACAAACCATTTTTGATGGACATTTTCACAACCTGCCTAGAAGATACTAGTGCCTATCAGCATAATTCTTGAATCAGGAACCATTAATGCCAAATTGCCYGGTGCTGGACAATATTTTTTCCTGAGCCTGAAGTGGTTTTGTGAGGCAATGGATGACCTTATGCTGTAAGTACTAATATAGCAATTATTTATGCAATAAAATTGGAATGACTCACAGAAAACAGGCYCAGCTACCAATCTTGGATAGTGTGTTATGTTTAACTTGCCAAGTAGTAATAATATAAATTGAGATTTTTATGAGAAATTAAATAAAGGCATTCAACACTTTACTGGATGACAGGGGAAGAGCCCTGAGTGAGCAYATGCATCATGCTGTGGGTCTGATTTAAAAAACAAAACAAAAATTCTTACATCTTTTTACACTTGCTTAAAATTTAGGTCTGATTATGTTTCTTAAACTGATCTATTAAATCTATTAAACTAGAAAGACAGAATTTCTTCCCAAAGAACCTGACATTCATCATCCATACAATTCATCGCATTCATAAAAATACAGTTTTGTAGAAGCACTGTGCAGTTYAACCAGAATCAACCTACTCACTGTGTTGTAAGAAAATAGATTTACTTTCTTTAAATGTAGCAATAGGGAGAGTAGACAGTGCACAGAAAATGGAGAAAAATAATAAAATGAAAAAAACCTCCCCCACTACACACAAAAAAACCCAACAAACAAACATGAAAAGTTCTGTAGCYCCTTACAGAAGCATTTTGTACAAACAAAACCATATCTCTCCTGTTTTTAACAATTGCTATGTTCTCCTTAATAGCTCAAGCATAACTCTACAATGGATACACCCTCAAACCTGTTAAAACCAACACTTTTATAGCTATCAACTATGAAACAGCCTTGGAAGAGAGGTTCCTTATAACTGGAAGCTATAAATATATTGAAAAAAAAATTAGACTTGATTTTCATCCCTAATTTTCCTGAAAAATCTGACATCTACTCTGGTAATAGGAAATATSTACTAAAGATAATAGGACTCATTACTTCCTGTACATTTTAATATTTTCAAGAATTTAGGAACTAAAATCCTGTATGTTCTTTAATCATATATTTCAAAGTAATACATAAATGAAGTAAACTTTTACACATGTTTTCCTAGTAAGAAATTCTTAGCCCCCTTCCAGGGGAATACCTGGATGTGACTATGAGATGTGTGAGCAATGATATTTTCTGGACATTTTCTGTGTCAGAACTGTTGAGCATTTCCTCCTGAAGGTCAACCCAGCACAAACATTAGGTAACCTGAAAAATTCTGAATCCAAGCCCTTGAATTTCTTAAGATCACAAAATCTTTTTCATSCCATATGAAGGCTGTTTATGTGCATCCTTCTAGATCAGAGCAGCAAAGGCCTTCTCATAATAACTTTAAGCTATACTTTCCAAACTGAGATCACTTCATTTCAAGATTGTTCTCATTTATTTCAGAAGTGTGGGGAGGGGGGTATTTTCCCCTCCAGAGCTCCTTTTCATAAGGCAAGATTAACCACAATCCAGAAAAGATCACAAACGTCTATATTCTCATTAGGTCATTAGGCTGTTTAATCATGAATTTCAAGATCTGTAACTAATGATTATTTATTATATTATGCAGAAGAATGTTTGCCAGAATTTCAAATTGCAATGAATAAAGCCCTAAAGGTCACAAGTTTAATGATGTTTGCCTAGCAGCTCACTTTTCATCATGAGCTTTAAAGTGCCAAATAGTTTTCTGATGAATAGGAAGCCAGGCAAAAACAGCTGAACAGGGATAAAAAAACCCCAAAAGGCGACAAAAAAACCACAAGCCTCAGACATGATCAGAGCTGACTCAGGATGAGATTCAAGAGCCACTGAAACATGAGTTAATAAAAGCAACAGGACTAATGCACTTTGTGATATACACAGGCTGAAATTGAGACCAGAGTGGGAGGAAGGGAACTAACTGAGCTCAAACACAAGGCTTTTCACTTTCCCTTTGGGAAAAATATAATTTGAAAGATTAGAACAGGAGCAGAGATGAAGAGAGGAAAGCAGTAGAGAAAAACAATTTTGCAAAAAGAATGACAGGTAGGTCCCCTCACAATAAGGATCAAGACTAGCAAAAAAATTAATTCTYTCTAGTTCAGTTAAGTGCCAAAACAGTGCATAAAGACAGCATTTGAATTATGAATAACGTATGAATAACATCAATAGCCTGAAAGTGAATTTTCTTGTCTTTTCAAAAAGCCGTCAAGAGACATCACACAATCTATAATATTGCCCCGAATGACAACATGACTTGTGGACTCAGCAAATGTGCACAGCTTGACCAGACACAGGATACTTCTGGAAAAAGCAGTGGAAGGAATGGAGAAGAAGAAAACAACTAGAGGCATCCAAACAGACAGCCAGATGTCACAGACATCAAGCAGCCTAATACTTGCCACACAAACAATGAAAAAGTAAGAACCTTCCAATTCAAAGCATCTTCTTTAATGTAGTACCACGCTTCTTTTATAAAATTTTCAACTAAAAAAACCCATTTCATGTCTACAACCATGATTAAAATTATGTCACATCAAATTAGCAATCCTAAAATCAGAATAATTGTCAGTAACTTTTTATTTTAAGATGAAATAAAGTAATTTAGTTCACTCTAGTCAGGTAAAGTTGAGTGTTCTGAGATTATAACTACTTGGATCTCTGAATTAAGATTTAAAAATTAAAGTAAATCTTTAGGTAAAAATATGGAAATAAAGAGCACACATTGACTAATCAGAGAATCCCAGAATGACAGAACAGTTAGGGTTGGAAGGGACTTCTGGAGATCACCTAGTCCAACCCCTCTAACAAGGCAGGGTCACATTAATGACAGATCTGGGGCAGAGCTGCCCAAACCATGAGCAAGACCAGAAGCATAAGGAGTGCTCACAGCACCTCCAGGGCTGGACACTCATTTCAGCTTGTGAGGAGAATTGAAGAAGCCCATTTGCAGCTGGTGAAGCACTGGGCTGGACCAGAGATATTAAGGCCTCTTCAGGGCTCTCTTGATAYACAGTGTTGAGGAAAGGATTTGATTCCCCTATGAATTTCATTCCCTATTTATGCTGCCTCAAGCACACAGACTAAACAGGACCACTGGTTTATCCTGTATGCTGACAGTGTCACATGGGCACAGTCTTTAAAAAGTTGCAATTCAGAATTAACAATTTTGAGTCCAGGACACATTCTGAGCAGGGTAGAGAGAGAAACATGCAGCATCTAGAGGACAGTATGTGGAGCAGGTCAGGAGCCTCCTGAATTTAGGCTTAGAGGGATGCAGGAAGAAAGAGGACAAAGGATTCACAAAAGGAAGACAGGCCCTTAGCAGTAACATCTTTCCTTTTGAGTGCTTCCATGTATGGCCCCCAGGGAATTTAACATAGAATGCTTCGCCTCCACTTTGGGAAATGAAAATACAAACCAGCATACAATGCTTGAAAATTTCCAGTATCTGCTTGAAGTGATTTCCACTATGTAAATAAATACACTATTTCCCTGCTTCTTTTGATTCCAGGTTCTTTTTTATTCCCCTTAAAACAAATCAYGAATTTGATTATTTAAGCAAATTACAACAGCAATTTTATGCAGTTCCCTTCCATCTCCAGTGAAGCATACCATGTCCAATATTAACACAGCCTTCTGTACAATAAAACATTTCAAAAATTATGTTTCATTTTTCCCGTAGTATAACTGCTGCCACCACCAGCAGCCTTGAATCTGCCAATTGTAATTACAACTCTAGGATTTTATTGTTAAATACATTCCCCAGATAAATCATTCTTGCCTTTTCAATGATTCTGACTGATGTGCTGAACGTGGAGTCATCTCTTAAAAGCTGGAATGTATGGGGTAATGCAGATTCTCTTGCCTTTTTACAGGCTATACAAAGCCTTTTTGCAAATGCATTTTTATTTTTAGTGCTTGTTTCTTATCTGTATGGCTTATTTTACATGAATCTGCACTGCTTTGCAGCAAATCAGATTCAAGTATATCATTTGTGAGCTACATACAAAGGCAGCAGTAAGAGCATTAATCTGTTCTTTTCAGCACACTAGGTCTCAAGAAGCTYCTACAATCTAGCATTAACAAGCTATTTATTTCATTTACTTACTTAATGACTGAAGAAAAAAAAATGAAAATGATGATTGCTTGTTTGTTAATGAAAGGGTGCTGTGGTTAACCACCGGAAAAACTATTAAGCATCGTAAAATTGTCCTTGGAATTTGACACTTTTAATATCTCTGATGTGCCATACTAGCAATGCRATAGAAATAAAAAGATCAATAAAGGTTTCACCTAACTCCCAGTTAGATAATTTCATGGATTTCAGGAAGTAAATAAAAGTTTTCTTGAAAAGATAGAAATTTAAATATTAAAACATTTTAGATTATTGAACGGTAAAAAGTGACATGGCTTGAGTTTTGCTATTTTATGAACATAATTTAGCTGCCTTATAAAAACATGGACCTACGTATTTTTTGTATGTATTGCCTATGTTTTTGTTCACCTAAGAAATTTGCAGATCCTCAAAAGTCCTTGCTTGATTACCAATTATCTTCACAAAAATGGAAAACTAAAGAATTTTGGATAGATTTTGATATTTCCCTTGCTCTTTGTATTGCTAGCCTCACAGAAGACCCTGCACTGAGGAGCTGTTGACCTTGAAGAGTTCATGTCTCCTCTACTTGTACTCTGGGCTGAAGCAGGCTGTATGCAGCACGAGTAGCCACTGCAGGGGAACCTGCTGGCATGCCCAATGCCAGCGTGTGCTGCAACAGTAGGTGGTAGGGCAGAGGGAACATCCCAGCCTGTCAGGAAACTCTGATAGCTGAACAGTTTCCCAATACAGCCTGTAACTTTTCATATGCTTGGGAACAGAAGAGTCTGTGCCGATCAAGAGCTGCAGTGAAGTGATTCTGACTGGGGGCTGCTGTACCTCCAGGAATCTGTGATCTGCATCACAGCTGACCTGAGGTCTGTGCTGTGCTGGGCCACCTGTCCAGTGTGGTTTTAGGGTGTGTCATGTTGCTCAGACACCTTGGTTGCAGGACAAACTCTGCCAGCTCATCATAGATAGCTGAGATAGAAGAGCATGCAGGCAGCTCCCCCTTGGTGCTATGATTACATCACCTGTATGACCTCACCTTTAACTAGAAGTGCCATAAGAAGCCTTTTTGAGAACTTCCTTTATGACTGGAGATGTTTGCTTGTAAGGAAATTATATATATAGCTCAGAGGATCAGAAGGGAGAAACCTCTCTCCTTGGACAGGATCTCTGCAGCCTGCCATGGATATTGATCTGTGGTCTCTCTGATGATGCATGAACAGGAGGTTCCCAGCATTGGTAGGGACACCAGATTTATTCCAATAGTCTTCTCTAGAGGGCAAATTAGAAGAAAAAAAGTTAACCCTATATTATTGAAAAGGTTATTTTATTGAACTACTTGTYGGCTCATCTCTCTCTCTCTCTCTCWCACGTTGAATCTCAGTGTCCGAGACTTAGAACTTTGACACAATACTTTTATTGCTGCCAATAAAAAGAACAAGGAAAATCTTGAAATCTAAAAATTTGTATAAGAACTTTGCCAGCAGATCGCTACAAGTAGGTTACATTTTTGACTATGGATGTAACTATCTTCCCCCATGATTTCATCCTGCCCAAAAATCTTAGCTGACTTTTGACTACTTAATTCTCAACTGGTGAACTCTGCAATTAGCACTGGAAGCTTAGTCCTGCAAAGAACTCYTGTTCTGAAGCTATAATATAAACTTACTGTCACACCAATCTGGAACATCTAAYATGAAAGTATTTGGGACCAAAGTGGGACCCCCCAGGTAAGATTTAGGTTTTTGAATAAGTAATTCAGCAATGCTGGTAGGTGGCCAGATGTAACCTAATTTAACTGTAGGAAATGGTCAGGAAAGTGAGAGCTCTTGAGTAACATCCTTTTCCTAGGCTTGGTCTCCATATCCTGTAATACCTACAGACACTTCACCATGTAAAAGCATCACCCAGAGCCTGTCTTTCTGCACAGCAGACAATTTGTTTCTTCCKTTCCAGATAAAGCCACATGAGGGTGGACAGTAAGTGAACAAATAGACTTTGCCTAAAGTCTTGCGTTTGTGCATGAGATTGGAGCCAAACTGCTGGACAGCATCRGGATTCAGATGCTGCAGAGAAAGAAAACTTCAGTTATAAATACGATAATGGATGTAAGAAAGGTCACAGGTTTTCAGTATTTGGCACAACTTTGAACATCCGAATTCTGGACTTAAATAAAATGAAGGCATCTAGAATTCAGTTTAAAAGCCCAACTCCTCTCAAAGATTTAAACATTAGCATATAGAAAAAAACCCCCCACAAATACGTTGAAAATAGTTTAGTATATCAAATAATTATATAAGTATACAAAATAATTCAGTTTATCAATAAATATCCACAAGGTATCCTTGTCTGGATTACAAATCCTGAGAAGCTGCTGTTCTCCCATCTTTTAAGTGTTTATGTGTTATGTGTGATTAGACTAGAAATAGAAATCTTATGAAGCCTACATGCAATGTTTCCTACAGTAAACAGTAAGATCTAAGATTATGCTTACTGATTTCTCTGAGGAAGCTGACATACTAAAAACTGCAAAGCTAATTCATGGCAATAGATATTACAATTTACAGATGAAACATCAATATACCTTGGAATATAGGCAATTTTTTGGAGCTTATGAAGTTTATACACTGCTAATCTACTGGACRGGTTTAGGTTCTCTGTAAGCACTTCATTTCATAACTCTCAATTTTTACAGGGTACTCTGGAAAAAATATCAGTGCTTRTATCTCAGGAACCTCATGAATAGCATGTAAGAGATGAAGATGTAACCATAAAATTACTTTTAGCACTATCCATAATGTCACCCTGGCCTCTCAATTCAGGTTTGTTTGGGGTTTCTTTTCCACTTTTGAGGTTAGGGAACATTTATACAAGGTGTGCAAAAATAAGCAGACATCAAATCTTCCCTTTGTGTTGCTTGAGTAACACTCAAAAAGAACTTCAGATTGTGTTATGTAGATTGCTACAGAAGTGAAAGAAAATCTTAAAGTAATGGAAACATCATCTAGGAACCTTTGAAGCTCATTACAATTTCAAATCTGGAAACCCCTGTAAATTAGCATCCATTATTCTCAAAATATTTGTATTGCATACATCAACTTTTTTCTRGTATACAACTAGATTTTAGAAGAAAGGGGAAACCCAACTTATTGGTAGGAAAAAAAATCTTTTCTTTGCCTTATCTATTTCAGATAAAAGTTGGTTTCTAGACAGTAACATAGTTCAGCAAACATTTCAGTCTATATGCCTTTACTCATGTGAATAGTGCTGGCACTGATTTTACTATGAAAAAAAAATAGATTGTGGAAACAGAAAATAATCCTGGGCAACTGCGGTAAGAGAGAGACTGAACAGAAGAATGTTTAGGTCTCCTACAAAGTGCTTCCTTAGTAGAACAGACAGGCATAAATATAGATAGGACTGAAAATTTTAATTCAATATATAATATTGAATAAAATTCTGGTCTCTGACTAGATGTCTTGSGTTGTGGAGCCTAAATTGTGTATTCTATTTTCATCTGCTGAAAACAGTTGGGGGGTTGTTCCTCTTTATCTCTTGTTTACTCTGGAGAGAGGGGGGCGGGTGCCTTTTGATAATGGCCCAACTGTTAATACCAGGTAGGGCATTGTTCCTTATCTCTCTCCACGATGGGCCATTACGACTCCCCAGGCTGTTTTC
>QVAJ01000025.1:5926126-5937970 GCA_003546035.1 Mixornis gularis | reverse complement strand
CAAACTTATTGTACAGAACACACCACCACACTATTCTAAGGGGAACCCCCGTTTCCCTGGCAGATACCTGTCTTTCTAAACCAAGACACTAGATTAGRATTTACATCAATCTTTATTGATATATTAAAAAAAGGCAGCATATACTGATCAGGTCCCCAACCAGCTATAACAAAATACTAAACCTGAATTAAAGCATACACTGTAGAGTTATTAGATACACATAGAACACATGATACAGTAGAACAATGATGTAATATAAAATAATACCCAAATAATTTAAGAAGTGTAATGTTCCTTTGATAAAATGAAAATACATTTCTAGTCTCCAGAAAAATGTATTCAAAATATGAAATATTATTTTCATTCTTTGCCATTGCCTTTATAAGCTGCCTTTACAAAAGGGGCCTAGCATTCATTCATTCCTTGTCCAAACTAAAACAAAAGTGCATTTGAATTATGGATGRCAGGAGAAGGATTGCAAGATACCCAGAAATGTAACTCAAGGAAGTCCCTTTTTTAACAATTCTTTATGATTTATTTTATCAATTGCACATATTGATTGCAAAGTATCACTTAAGCATATGCCTGACCATACTAGGTATGATTCTATTGTTCTCAAATCATTTTGTTAGAATTGCATCAGAAAATTCTATTATTTGTTATAACATGTATTGTTACCAATCTGTCTTAACCTTACTCTTTATTACAAACAAAATATAATTGTAGCTTACRACTCTGCATTAACAGAAATGTCTCACCTGTAATTTAATTTCTGAACAAGGTCAGTATAACCTKTCACAATTAGTTTCTGTGTTGTCAACAATGCAATTTTTTTATGCCGTGCAAGCTGCCTAAGTTTTCACTGCTTACATTTCTGCAGTTGAGACACTTGAACATAATCAGCCCTTCCCTGTTCTAGGCCTCAATGGATCSTAATGCTTTAAAATGCTAAAGAGTACAAATATTTCACCATTCATTTGCACCAGTGACAGAACTGCGGGAGACAGTATGGCAGTATATTTTGAACTAGTAAGAAGTCTCTCCTCAAAAAAACCTCACTGAAGGAGATGAGACATTAAGATAAAATGAAAACAACAGTGGTGGAGCTGATAAGGGTGTTCCATGAATTGCATCTATCTTGGGGATTTAAAACAGACCCACAATCTACAGCTGASTGCAATGAAAGACAAAAGATGAAACAAACAGAACCTTTTTTAATGGGGCTTTCATATTGTGAAAGAACTCATGGTGATAAAGTCAGGAAAGTCACAGGCAGTGTAGGTGAGGTGTTGAATAGCGAGAAAGAGTCATCTGGGGGCAAGATGGTGAATCCTAACTCAAAAGCACAAGACTGAGAAGGCAGTCTAACAGGCTGGAGTGACAGAAGAGAAGTTGAACGTCTGCAACAGTCTTTCAAAAATGCCACAATCTCTTCTCAATTAAAATTACCTTCATTTGGTATAAATAAAAAGCTTTAAAAATGTGTTTCTTTTTTAAAATGGGATTCTTTTTTAAAATGGGATTTTTTTTAATATGTCAATAATGATTCTATTAATTGCTTGCCTTAAAGAGTGAGAACGGGGCCAACAGGACAAGAGTGAAAGTAGGACATCACTGAAGTGAGAAAGAAAAAAATTACTTAGAAAAAGCCAGTCCTATTTATCTACCRAAGCCTGAAAAAATACTTTTCTAAAGATGCAGTGCTTTGTCTCACTACATACTTCCACTCCTTCATTTTGGAGATGTTCTGTTTTTACCCAAGAAGTTTTTCAGAACTCAGGGAGTAGTATCAATGTTTCTAAATGCACAAACAAGAAAACCATTAAAAGTCATTTTGAAGGGAAGAAACCATGCAGTCACTGCAATGAGAAGAGGCTCCTTCAACTATACACTTCAGAGACTTTCATCATGCTAATAGTACCTTAATCACATGCTTTAATTCAGGTACCTTGCTGAAATTACTTAACATTAGGCAACAAKAGTAACAAAGATTGCCCATTTCAACACTTTTAGAGGTGCATGTAGGATTTCAATACTTGTGGGATGAAAACTTTTCTGAGAGAGATCTGGCTAAACTACTCTAAAAAGGTTTTTATTTTTTACATCAGTTTACAGTGTATATCAAATCAGATATATTCAAGTAACCCATCTATGCTGCTTTTATTTCTTAAGTAATATGATAATACAACAWCCTGTCTAAAGTCAGAAAGGGGATAATTGCTTCTACAGGACCACAGAGAAAACTGAATGTTCCTTCACAGATTTCAGCAAAAATTTGAAAATGACAGTTTATGACAATAAGAATATTATTCTGGTTCTGAGCAAGACTCTTGCTTACAAATAAAAAATTGAAAAATAAAGAAATAACTGCAAATACTGCAATATCATGATAAAAAGGAATTTCCATAAAATCCTATCACGGCTATAGCAAAGATTTWAAAAAAAAAAAAGTGAAAGTAACAGACTTTTTCTTTTACTTTTCTATTAAGTACACAGTAGATATTAAACCGATAATTCATAATAAACTTAATAGCTAGTCTCAGGAAAGTGGGAAAATAAAACAGCAGGAAATAGGAAATTATGCATGAAATAATATTATCTAAGCCTCCCAGTGCATCTGGATTTTATACTTGGATTGTATAGTATAATGTAGTAGATATTGCCCCTGGGCAATTTGCACTGGACCTAACTATGTTTCATCAACTACCATAAGGATGTAAATTTTCCCTCTTGTCTATTTATTTTTTCCCACTACTTAGCAAGGGAATARCATTAAAGCTGAGTGTGGTGTTACAACAGTGCTGCAAAATGCCACTGAAATATTTTGTTTGTAAAACAACCAGGCTGCCTGCCAGTTTCATTGTCCCTGCTCCTGTTGTGTGTATGAATCCAAGCACTACAGCATGCTCTGTCYAGGTGAGCTTACCTACCCTGCACCTCCTTCACACCATGAGGGATCCATGTAGAGTTCAGGCTTGAATGGTTGCTCRATCCTTAATTTCCTACGTGAGGTGYTGACCTTGGCTGGCTGCCCAACACCAACTCATTCATTTGCTCCCTCTCTGTCCTACACAGGGCATGGAGGAAATGCATTTCTTCCCAGTCATTCTCAGACCTTAATGTTTATAGGGTTGTTCCCCTTCTTCACTCTTGTCTGTGAAATACCAATGCATTCAGGTATTGCAGACTTCTTGGTCATCTGCTTAAAACAGCACTAAGTCCCCATAAATTTCATCACCCCTCACAATCTTCCAGTCTAACTTCTCCCCTCTCCCCACCACCACTACCCTTCCCCCTTTGCTCTCTCCCCAGTTCTTGCGCTTTCTACTTAATTCTTCACATTCAAAAGATACATGAAGTGCAAAAGGCTCACATCAAGGGATGCTGTCAATTATATATTTACATCTAAGAACAGGGTTTGGTGATTGTTGCAAAAACATGTCATTCAACTGCAACTTCATTTCTTACATAAAAATAACCTTCAACTTAAGTACCATTTGTTCACTTAGTCCTTTCTGCATTTAAGGCTCTCCTTTTCAAAGAAGCCTTCAATATTTCTTGTTTATTTCTGAAAATTACTTTTTTGAAATTTGGTTCAGGTTTAGACATCAAAGGTTTACTACCTCAGATGGCATGTGTCAAAGTTTTTTGAAAGCATTTAAAAACTACTCTTTGCAATTCTCTTCTCCTGAAAAAATAACAGCTTTATAAATGCCACTTCATACAGGAAATAATGGAAGATTACCACTGTTCTAGTCTTTCAGTTTGTTAAGCATATTTTGCAACACAGCCAAGTATGTTCCAAGTAATGATGCCTTTCATTTTGTCCTGTAAGCAGGACACGACAGACGCCATTTAAAGCCATGGATGAGACAGTGAATTCCAGAAATCACACTATTTRTATAGCATTGAATAATCCTGATTTTGTAAGTTATACATGGGTCCCCAGTTCCTCAGGATTAGAGACTCTGATGTCTGAAGAGAGCTATGGGCCACTCATGTGCACATTAGAAATCAAGGAGAGTGAAATTACTTGTTGAATTTTCAAAAGAAGTGTGTCAAAATCAGCAGTCTTAAAATTGGAACTAACACCTTCCCACATTGATAAAGGCCATGGTTATAAATCCTGCCCATCTACAAAGACCGAGCTCTGATTATTTCTGTACTGAAGAAATTTACAAAGCCTGAAAGTTCACAAAAACATTACTAACTGTTCAGTGTCTCAGCATTTGGATTATACAAATTAATTTCTCTACTTTTATTTCTGGACACAAGCATGTACACAAGGATGTATGCAATTAGTAAGTTTTCACTGATGAAAATATGTTTTCTTATTCAAAAATTATGTAGTACCTTTTTAAGCAGGAAAATAATGTAAACAGGTATAAAACAGAAATACAAAGAAAAGAACAAATTTAAGAAGCAGCTTCCATTGCTCAGCATATATACAGATAAAGCTAGAGGGTGGACAAGGAGTGGATAATTTGAAATCCTATCTGCTTTAAAAGGTCGGATCAGGACTTCTGGCTCTGTGTACCTTCTCAAATCACCTGCTATTGAATAGGCACTCCAAAAGCTTCTTTTCAGTCAACACTGCAATTAACACTATTTTAAAGAGAATATTTTCTGCAGACTTTAGTTAAACTGCTCTTTTCTAGAGTATTTTCAGGCACTGCTATACTCAGGGATATTTCCTCYTTAAAACATGGAAAACCAAAGAAGCAAGTACAGAATTTACCCAATATTATAATAAAGTTCTTAGTCGTCTCTATTTTATCATTTGGAAATAAATATCTGTAGGAAGTGTCAGTTACTCCACTATTACCTGAAGAGTGGTGTTGATGGATAAGTGGCTCAAGCATTTAGCTGTCCACATATGCTATGTCATCTCAAACTCTGAAAGAAAATGATTTAATTTTTAAAGGACAATCCCCAACATCAGTTTCTTGAACAGATAATCTGCAAATGAGCTGAACACTGAACTAATTACCATCAAAAGTATGATTCAGTTGGTTTAAACTAATCCAACTGCAATGTGACAAATTATACTTGAGGAAGAAAAGATATTTTTTCCACACAAACTGTCAGAAAATACCTCAGCATTGTCTCTAGTAAACTATGCTGTGATGTCTTCAAATTATTAAAATCTTTTCTTCTTCCACAAAAATGAGCCTYACTTTGGGTATCTGAAATTATGTTTGGAGGTGGGATATGGGTTTGACCCACACTTCTGAGGGCCAGCCTGGCAGAAAAGTGGCTAGAATTAATTTGAGCGAGACTGCTCCTYGAAGATGTTTTGTAAATCAGAAGGTTTAATAAGTAAAAATAACAAAATAACAAACGTTACAGAAAACAAATAATAATCCGCACACAGGTGCCTGAGAAATCTCTTGTACCTTGCTAAGACACCTCCAAAAAAGCCTTTACTTCCTTTTGTGCTCTTTCTTAAATACTGAATGTTTTAGGAGGGATAACCTGGTTTGCAGCCAATAAGATCACCAGGAGGCTTTCAGTTACAGTCTCAGAGCCGAATCCATGCCCCTTGTGCTGGCWCTGARCCAATCCTTGTCAGGAGGGTATGGAAGTTTCTAGGTAAACTTCCTAATATGYGTAAAGGTAAATTCAAACTCTTTCCCTATTTGGAAACACCTGCTGGGTGTGTGGGAGATGCTTTACTACAGTGGGAGGGTAGAGAAGTGTGGAGGGAATTCACACTATCCTCTGCCTCTCTACCGTGTGTAGCACATAGTCAAACTTAAGGAAAAAAAAAAAGTAAAATAAAATAAATATATTTATGCATTTAGCCTTTCATATTTCCCTGAATAAGGACTTGTCAGATACATAAGGTAAAATACCTATAAAAAYCAGCAAAGAAATGTTTCTTCTAGTTTGTCACAAATTAATTGATCTCACAGGACAAATGCATAGAGAATGCTTTTGGCTCAAGAACTATTATGCACTATTTTACTGTCCAATCTTATTTTAGAAAGGGTGGGCAGACAGAACTAAATACGTGGAGAGGGGTAGCAGTTGTGGGGATTGTTGAGTAAAAAACCCTCAGCATTATTCCTAGGTTTTGAAAAATCAGGACACCTTATTGAGTAATGTTTTTTTTTCCCTCTGGCACATCTTGATATGCCACCTACAGCATTTCTGAATGTTCAGTTTGTTTTGACACATTCCCAGACTGAACAATTTTTTTGTTTATCAGTTTTCCATTAATTCCCAGACCGTTCTGATTATCAATATAAGTACATAGTTTAGCTTCAAAGGTTATGTAGACTTCGAAGAGGAATGGCAATCTAGAAGTAAAAAAGCTGATTCTGTGCAATTCCAGTAACATTTTGCTTTGGACAGCTGAAAGTATTAACATCCTGTTGCAAGCATATGCTGAAGGATCAGCGGTTCATTGGCAAATAAGTTAGAGATGGCAGACAGCTTTGAGGAAACAAACATGTTTTCACTGAGAGAGGCATGATCCTTTGACTGCCAGTGTATCAGAAACAAGTATGAAGCTGAAGAGAGAAGAGGAAGAAAAAAATAAAATTAATTCAAGCAAAGACCATCATTTCAGCAGAAATAACTCCATAYGAAAATTCTAGGAAAACCCAAAGTAATCCTTTCTTCCTGTTACCTCTGATGTCAGCATTTGTATTAAATGAGAAAAAAAAAATTCAGAAAGAGCACAAAAAGCCAGATATAATAGCCTTATTAGTGCCAGAATTTAGATCTTCACCAGAGATATTACATGATGTAAAGGTATGAGTCCCTGACTTGAAGTCTGCTTAGTGTGTAGCCCAGTATCTTTAATTAATGCTTAAAAACATTGACCCTTCCTGTTTAAATATAACTTTTAAAAAATCTTCTCYTTTTAGAAAGCATATGCATAATCTCTGTCAACCAGCCACTTTCATTTTGAATTCCTAAGAATGTTGGACAATGAAATTTAACATGTGGACTTCGCCAAGGAAAAAAAGATTATTTTGTATCGTGTTCTCACACTGCAGTATTGCTGTAACTGAGATCACAGCAACACAAAGCAATTGTAGGGAACAAAAGAAATATATAAATAATGCAAATAACCTGCACAAGATTTGCAAAGGTTAAAATTAATTTAACCTATGACAACATTTAAAACTTCAAATCCATTTCTTATAAAGCAGATCCACCTGTCTATTTCTTGGTTTCTCTCAGAATGATTAGGTTTCTGCTCATCAAACAAAAAGAATTTAAAAAAGATTCAATAGCTGGTCAGTTCTGTAGAGCAGTAATAAGATTTTATATATTCTATGTCAACAGCTTGTACTTTGCTTCCTCCTTCCTCCCTTGTTAAGTAAACCTTTGTGAAAAATCAGTACATGAAAATCCTCTGATGTCTGCTGATTAGTCACAGTTAATTTTTACCTCCATGTAGCACTATTACCTTTGTTTAAGATGAAAGCTTATGTTAACTTGTRCTATTCACTCACTGCATTTTGCCCTCTCGAGTTAAGAAATGTAAGTCACGCAGGATGCAGTTTTAASAGTAGTTCTGCTGAAACGGTCTTTGTACAAATAGCAACTCCACATTTAGAGTCACAGTTATTAGCAATTTTGCCCAGCTTCCTCCTAGGCTATAGTTAGGTAAAATTAATGCATTCTGTCTTGTTCAAATTAGTTCTTTAAGTTAAAGACTAGGGGGAAAAGCTAATGTTAAGGGCAATGCACATTGCACTTTGTTATACACAGAACAAGCAGCTTTCCTATTCCTGTCTCTGGCGCTTTGGGCAAGATTCACCACATTCCACATTAAACAAAACAATGGATTGCAGTTCAAGTCCTTCAGGTTTCCTGTTGCTAATTAGGGTTTTAAACAACCTTTTAGAAGCATAAATGGATCAAATTTATAACAAAGTGTCCTGGAGGCACAAATAGATTTAATTCCTTTCCTGCTGGTAATCTCTCTCTGTCCTACATATCCCGTGGAACAACTCACTTCATTCTGATGACTATTTCACCTCAAAGGTCTGACCCTCACTGGGGTGTCACTGGGCTAGACATTTACTTATAGCACCACTGAGTTCCCTGCAGTTTTTGGCTTATAAATCTTTGTCCTCCAGCCATGCGGTTCTTCCTCCCAGCTCTGTATTGCAGAAAACAGTCATTCAGAACTTGCCAAACATAAATGGAAAAAAATAAATAAATCACGTGTCACACAAAAYAATATCATTCTGTATTCTCCTGGGAAACATCACATCTTCGGTTAACTTTGTAATCGCTCCTCCTCTCTTACAGAATCCAAGTGT
Organism: Mixornis gularis; assembly: GCA_003546035.1. Taxonomy (NCBI): domain Eukaryota; kingdom Metazoa; phylum Chordata; class Aves; order Passeriformes; family Timaliidae; genus Mixornis; species Mixornis gularis. Next base: position 5,929,685 of record QVAJ01000025.1, on the reverse strand, counting down.
GGCTGGGATGACATGACCTGATTTTTCTCAACCAATCAGTTGCAAAAATCATAGATTCATAGAATGGTTTGGCTGGAAAAAATCTTAAATATCAACTAGTTACAGTACCCCTACCTTTTAGAGAGACAAATTCCATGAGATCAGTGTGCTCAGAGCCCCATCCACCTTGGTCTTGAACACTGTCRGAGATGGAACATCCACAAAACAATTCTCTGGGCACCCTGTGCAGTACATTGGCAGGACATTTGCAATGGCAATAAAGAGTTTCTTCTTAACATTTAATTTATCTACCCTCTTTCAGTTTAAAGCCAATCCCCCAAGTTCTGTCACTGCATACATTTGTTAAAAGTCCCTCTCCATATTTCTCGTAGGCCCCCTTTATGCTCTGGAATGTGCTGTAAGATTTCCCCAGAACCTTYTCTTCTCCAGTCTGAACAGCCACATCTCTCTTAGCCTTTCTGTACAACAGAGCTATTCCAGCCCTCTGGTCATCGCCCTGTCCCTCCTGTGGACTCAATTCACCAAGTCCATGTCCCTCTTATGCTGAGGGACCCCAGAGCTGGATACAGCASTCCAAGGAGGGTCTCAGGAAAGCAGAGGAGAATTTTTTCCCTCATCCTGCTTACCACTCTTCTTTTGATGCAGCCCAGGAGGCAGTTGGSTTCCTGGGATAAAAGTGCACATTACTGACTCACGTTGAACCACTTGTCAACCAAAAAATTACACAGAATAATTTAATCAAATGCTAAAACAGAGAAATATAATACCTCACTGTGATATTCTGTATATGGAAATAAAATACTTATTCATCACTTGCTAACTCATTGGAAAATTATTTTCTATGGCTAAGATACTCTTATACATTACCAAAAACCAGTCACTTCTCAGAAGAAGCTCAGAATGCTGGAATGAATCATGACTTACTTAGGTCTAGTTTGCCACTGACTCAACTTGCAAGAACAAACAAGCCCTGTAATCTCAATCACACAATTACCTCCCTTTGTGGCTCTGTGTAAATGCAGAAATTTATTGATAGACATTTGAAATGTTTGGCTGCATCACTGAGCTCTGTGTCTCCAAACAGAAGACTTTTGTTACTACAAAAGCCAAGACAGAATTTCTGGATACAACTACTTAAGAATTTAAAATCAGAAAGGAGAAAAACACTGGGAACTATGTTGTTTAAAGGTAAATAAATAATAATAATAATAAAACCAAAAACAAAAGAAAACAAACAAACAAGGAGTTTTATGATAGTCATAAAACCTTCTTGTTAGACATTTCCAAATATTCACTGTCCCCTTCACTTACCTCTCCCCCTGCAAAGTATGCTGAGGAAAGCCAGCTGTGTGACTTATGCCACTTAGGCTGACCTGTTTCCTAGGGAGGGATGCAGGTACCATAAACTCAAAACCTTCACRAAGCACTGAATTTCTACTATGTGAGCATCTGCTTTTCACTATGCAGTCCAGGGAAGGTGCACAGGAAGGGTTGCTAGTTGCAGCACTCTCACCACTTTAAGGAGCTGTGCTCTCTGCTGATGCAAGAGGACACATCAAGTATGCTAACCTCAGGTCTTTGGGATGACAACAGACAGGGGTTGTGGTCTCCCCAAGCAGATAAYATCCCTCACTAGCTGAGAGCCTGCAGTCCTCCAGCCAAAGGTTCAATTCCAGAGTTCTTCTGCCTTTATAAAAGTACGGTACAGATATACAGATATTATGGATATTCACAAAACAATTTAAAGGGGAAAAATTCTCCTTTTCAGCTACAAAACCTGTCTTTTAGTTAAACAAGAATGGTACTATACAGTTTTAGATATAGCAAACTTAATTCCTACCAATACTCATTAAATATTAATTCCATTGCAGTTAAAAAATATGTTCATAATCCTTTGTTTAGATATTTTGCTTGTTTTCACTTCTGCTGTGTTTGAGATGAAATGGCAGTACTTTCTCTCCTTTGGATTTGTATTCTGCCACTAAGTGAGAGCATACTTGTGGCTCGTTGCCTGCAGCTGGGAGAGATTGGACTTTATAACCATTCAGATCCCTGTAGTCCAATGTTCTGCCTTCTTGTTACTGCACATACCATTAGCTCAACTGCAAGGAAAGCTTACAAATGAATATTGGTAAATTTGTTGCTCACTGGACAAAACAAAAACCCTGAAGACTGGTATATATCACCAGAACAAGGATTTTTGCCTTGAAATCCAAGACTATCAACATTATTTCACAAGACTCTTTTCAGCATTGTATCTTAAAYATATATATATGCTTCTTGGAAATGTTCCTGAGGGATAGGGAGATGAGGAGTTTCTTGGTTTCAGACATCTTTTACTTTACAATGGGTCTAACTCTAATACAGTCTGAAAGCACATTATCACGTCAAGCCATTAACTTAAATAACTTTCAGAAAATATTATCAGCTGGCAAGAAATCTGTGAAGCTCATCATTTACCATTCCCTTGCCCATTATAACCACTTCAGTCTTGGAACTGAACATGGTAACAAAATTTTACTAAGCAGGTTTCCTTAAAAACAAGGATTACATAGTATTGTTGTGTGAATATGGCAAACATATTATTTATTCCTACACTTTTGTCTTTTTGACTAATTTTATTCCAGAATACATGTTTTCAGATCCACACCATTATCTCCTGTTGCAGCTCTCTAAAACCTCATAACATTAGTGTCTGGTAACATAAAATGTTTTACACAGGCACCAGGGACACCTGGCATAATAAGGCAGTTATTTAAAATAAAGTCTGACAAAATAGGTACAAAAATTGCAGAAAATCTCAAAATAAGCATTCTCAGGAGAGCAATGAGTTCTGTGAGTTGAAATTTAAGTTGGACAGAGGTCAAAAATATAGCAATTTTGTTATGCCTGCTTATCATAGGTCCCTTATTGCAGTCTACCATGTAGAGCATGTCAGGTCTTGGCTGTGATTAAGCATGCTATTGAATCCAGAAAGATAGAGCTCTAGAATACTCTGTGTTGCTGTGCTATTATGAGTCTCACATTTACAACTGCTCAAAATGCTCCAAATTCACCTTAGAAAAAGCACCATCTGGCTATTACTGGCTGCAAATTACCAGCTGTGAAATATTACTATATTAAGAATGTCAGCCAAAACAACAGCTGACCTTTTGTGCAATABAAATGCTGTGTATAAGCCTTGCAACATTTTGATCCAGATTTCAACTTACAAACAAAACTTATGCTAATTTTGCCTTTTCACAGAAGGGTGTATTTTCTTCAGTATTTTAAGGATAAAAAAAAAAATCTTAACACTGATTTTCTAAAAGGTTTAACTCTGATGCTTTCTCTTTATCACTGAAATTAATGGAAAATTTTTTCTGGATTTGTCTTCATCATAGATATGAAGATAGATACTGTGTTGTAATTCAGGGAATTTTTTCAATATTCATTCCTCTATATTGYCTTTCTTTCCAGAAGACTTTGTAATTTATCCTTTATCAACAACTATAAATGGTCTTGGTTTTGGGGAGGGTTTTTTGGTTTTTGTTTGGTTTGGTTTGTTTGTGGGTTTTTT
>QVAJ01000025.1:5902666-5925672 GCA_003546035.1 Mixornis gularis | reverse complement strand
CTTGAATATTTGTCTCAATGGAGAGGATATGAAGAGTTATTCAGGATGCTTTGAAAAAACTTTTGCTTTTATCAAGCTGTTTATTTACTATAAGATTAATTTTGCCAAGCATTGTTCTTCTTAGGCAGAGTATATTATGAAAAATAAATGAAAAAATATGATGTTGAATTAATGAAGTTGAAATGATGAAAAAAAACCATGCTATACTGCACATTTCCTTCTCTGTTCCATAAGTGTTAATTAACAATGAATATTAATGAAATATCACAAAGATTATTAATCCAGAGAAGCAGCTTGGTTCTGAGGACGTAGTACACAACTGAGTAGCCACTCATTAAATCAACTGCAATAACTGGAAAATATGCATGCTCTTTGCCCAAGGAGGTGTACAAATGATCTTTTATTCAGATTTAAATTAGTACATTCAGAACTGACTAGAAACATTTGGCTAATCATTATGCTTCAGATAACAAATGGGAACTCATTTTACAYAGTGATAAAACAAGTGCCAATTGCTCACATTTTGTGCTGGTGTTTCTAAACCTGAAAATGTCTTATTATTGCAGCAGGGCTTTTAGTTCAGATGTAGCAACCAGGTTCTGCTACCTCATCAAAGGCATGAAGGGACACTTGCACTGTCTGGACTTTGGCACTGCACAAAGAGACTACCAATAACTTAGTGCTCACTCTCTGAATGCAGTCAAAAACATGGTATGCACAGGCACATCCTACCAAGCACCTAGCTCAGCTTCTGTCTTCAAAACAGATATACTGTTTAGACAGACCATTCAGGCCTAGACACTTTCTGTGTCTATTTATATTCCCTCAAGCCACCCTGGGATTRAAAATTGTTACAGGAATGGCAAACAGCACATTGAACCAAACATTTCACAGAACTGTCAATCCAAACTTTCCTCGCTCTGTTGGAGCTCCTGGTTTTGCATTTGGCACAATTTTATTTAGTTTGGTCACTCAGGAGTTAAGTTTCCTATGTTAATCRTCTCTGTGAAAGTTCATATGCAGCTTTTTTCTCTCTGTTTTATAAGGCTGTTTTAGGCTGCTTTACCATTGAGGTAAGGGAGCACATTCAGCTTACTTCAGGGGTAAATGTTTTACCATCTGCAAGCTTGGAAGTTTCACTCCTCATTGTATTTCATAGGACACTACTAAAGTTAAGTAAAGTGAATATCATCATCAATCCTACAGGACTGGTGTCTCACTCCTCCTCCCTTACCCTGAAAAGTGATTGCTAAGCCCTACCCTTCCTCTACTCTAATTTTCAATACAAGAACAGTCTTCCCCTAAAGCCACATGTCTGCATTCAACATACTCTGAGCAGGTTCTTTTAGATATTCTGTGTGTGGAATGGATAATGTTTAATGTAAAATTTACTTGGAGATGTTTGATGCCACACAGGGTTTCTGATTTAGCAGAGTGATACATAATATATTGAAAACACAAYACACAAGTAAACTTCACAAAATATAGCAATTGCAATATATAGTTCAATCTCATTACCAGTCCTGTCTCTAAGCCCTGCTGACTGTCACAACACTGGGCATCCCACTTTACCAGGAAGGAACGTGTAGGTTGAAAGGAGTTCAGCATTGTTTCTCTCTCCAAAATACTTTTGCTAGTTTTCATACTCTRTCTTGGGCTGAGCCATGAATTCACTCCCCCCATTCTGGTCTGACTAACTCAGGGAGACATTTACATCTCCAGTTAAGCCACTCAACTGTTGTCTTTTTAAAACAAAACCCTCTGCCTGGTCCCTTTTGAGTGAAGGCAGAAGTCAGTTTCTTTGCATCTGGGCATACTCTGGGCATCATGAGCACATCACCCTTGCAGATTATTCTTCTTCTGTCCCAGGGATTCATTCATTGGGTTACATTACAACCCTAGGGTTTTAGTCAGTCACGCCATGGCATTTTACTTTCTTTATCTCCACTGGATTTATTTTATGCACATGGTACCCCATTCACAGAAGTGTTACACAGATCATTAGTGAGGCAGGTCCTCCCTCTACAGAAACCATAAAGACTCCCAGAAAGCATTAGTCCATGTGCTTCTATTTGTAATTACAGTTTCTGCTGTCTTATCAGAGGTATACACCAGCTTCATTGCTCTGTAGCTGACAGGATGTCCTCCAGAGTCCTTTTGCAGGTAGGATTGCAGCAGCAATATTCCACTCCTCCCATACAGCTCCTATTTGTAATGTTGGGCTGCAGACCAAGCTCCTAATTTCACATCTGAATTCCTTCAGAGTTCTCTGGTGAATATCATCCTAACCTTACCAGATGCAATTTGTGTATAGACCTAATATAACCCATATATTTACTGAAAATTGAGCTAGTGTTTCTGCTCTGTCTCTTAAAAATCATGGGTCACTGGGAATCTCTCCAATACCTACAGCACCAAAGGCCAATGCTAAGAATTCCATTTATTTCCCTGCTGCTTCTCTGGTCCTTCTGTCACCAAGCAAAAGCATCAACTACCTACCTGGTTGCTCAGTTTTGAACTCTTTAAAGAGCTTCTTCATAGGAATTCAAGCATGGCATATGCCATATTTTGTGGGCTTTCCTGTTCTTCTTGCTCTCATTCCTACCAACTTTTCAACTTTTTCTTTTTCTTTTTTTTTTTTTTTTCCCAAACTCTGACCTATCAGCCTTGTTTGTTTTCTATTTGCATCTCAACTTATTTGGTCTTCTAGTAAAATGGATTTTTAACTCGCTCTAGACTCCTTGCATTTTCTTGCGCTGTTGCTTTAAGGAGATGTTTGGTTTTGACAAATTCTCTCATTTTCATGCACTTCTCACTCTTAAAATTGAATATGCATGCGCTGGATTTGTTTTGCCTATTGGCTCCTGCTACAGCATTAAACCTAATTGTACTATGGTAACTACTATGGAGCAGCTGTACAGTGTTGATCAGCACTCAGTGTAAACCAGAACGGCATATTTTCCTGTTACACATAGTTTGTCTCAGAAGCAGACAATTACTGTATCTAGAAATGGAATTGATCTGTACACAGTAGCTCCAATTTCTCAGTCTTCTACCTGCCATAAATCTGCAATTTGACTGATTTTGTTTTACACTATGTTCATTATTTTTCCTAACTGTATAATTAATAAAATCTTACTATTAGAATCTGGGAACTCTAGCCACAAGCGTTCCATAGTACTTTTTTCCTTTAAAACCTGGCCTGTTATGCCTTTCACCCTCCCCTCAGTGAAAATAATTTGATTCCTGTGAAATTGGTAGACTGGTAAAATTATGTCCCATTGAATTTCCTACTTCTAAAATGTCTGCTTGCAAGCACCACTTAATGCCATGAAGTTGTTGTTTTGGTTTTTTGGGTTTGTTTTTTTTTTTCAGAATTTAGGCTGGTGTAAAACTACTTCAAAGTTTTATACTCACTCCATCACTTAAGGCTGCACATATGAATCAATTGGCATTATAGGTGGACTAATTTACCTCTTATAATTTTTTATGCATTTATTTCTTTCAGACTGTTCAGAACTGCGCTGGACATTCTTCACATCATTATAAACCAGGCGATCTTCTGTGATTCCAAGTTTTCCCTCAATTTCTGAGTTTCAATATTCTTCTGTAACCCTTCTAATTCGATATCATCAAGTTGACTCCAGTATGATAAAGATGCAGCTCATCCTTCCTATACAGTTTCCTCAGTTCCAAAGATAAGTAAATCTCATCTGTACGTCATCTGCTTATCTTTATACCATTATAATTTACCATTATCATTTATATCTCATACATACATYGAGACTTCAAACCTCTGCCCGGCACCTGAGATAAAAAACATAGATGAACCTATGGGCGTCCTGGACTCTGGTTATTCTCCTAAGCACCTTTCCTACATCGTTGTGATTACTTTGTTTCTGGTTCCAACACAGACATCTGCATTCCTGAACAGACATTTCCTCATGTTGATTGCTTTTGTGCCTGGCRTAAAAGTTCCCATTACCATCCTACTGGATGTCAAAAAAGCCCATGTTTCCTTGTATCACTGAATTTCCACCCAACCTGCTTACTGCTTCTTGTGGCCACCCCTCTGCTGTACCTTGAGCACAAGAGGACATTGACCTCAGCTGGAAAGTGAATCTTGTTAAAAACCTTCATGTTRGTAGTGTTCTCCATCTTTAAAACTTGGTCCTCTTCTGTAGCACTGGGAGTGSAGTAACAGAGGTGAGGCTATCAGCCACATGAAAATAAAAGGGTTTCTCTAATTTGATTAATTCAGCAGTCCCAAACTAAAGAGCACRTGCCTGTTCACTTGGTACTGGTGGATCCTTTCATTGTGTTGACAAATGCAAAATCTGCTCCTTAGTTCACTCATTACGTATGCTGCACTTTGGGAAAAATTRGGTAAGCCCTGCTCCACTGAGAGTATCTTGCTGCACTTGTAATTTTCTTTTTTTTAATCTATGTGGACTAATATTTTTGACTTTCTTTTTCTGTTTCTATAGGATGATTATTTTTTCTTCCTTGAGATAACCACCAAGAGGTGAGAGAGATGCAAGAGCACAAAAAGGAAACAAAGTTYGAGGAAGTAATCAACTACATTCCTTTCCTATCTAACAAGGACAGATGCTAAAAAAACTTCAGACTTTGTTCTCTTCCTTAGATCTTGGGAGATTTGCTTTATGGACTTTAACTAACCTTAGCCAGGTATCTCAACATAACAAGTTTCACATTAAAATTTGAGCAGTAACCTATGCCCTCTACTGAATATTTATGAAGAAACTGCTAACCAAGACAGCCATAGCATCCTGTATCGTGTGATGTTCACATTGATTTTTCTGTATTTATAGGTACTAGAGAAAAACAAATAAGTCAACTCAAGTGCTCTGGTTACTAGCTCATATCAACTTAGATATACACAAACACACAGCAGGTTACTAAAGCAGGTCTAGCTGTGTCAGTAATCACATCACACGGAGTGTGCCTCCAACACTTTGCTCCTGGGCCTGATCCAGAGMTTTAACACGTAAGCATCTCTACCTACTACTCTAGTGTGCGAATTATCAAGTGTCTGCGAACAGTAACCTGGGCTGCAGATGGCAAATGACAACACAGTAGCAATAAGAAACAGCTTGTTCAGTCATCCATTAGTTGTATCTGACTGGGTGAACACTTTTCTACTCCAGAAGCCATTTACTTACAATTCAATGAAAGCATCTGTAACAGCAGTTTTTATGGAAAAGGAGCAGCAGAGAGACTATTCAAGATGGTACTTTTGCTCAAATGTTTCTTACTGCACTCAAAAATCCATTTCTGCCTCGCAGTCCAGTGTTTTACATGGCACACCATGCTGAATTAGACATCAAGCACATTAGGACAGAGACAGGTTTCTCATGTTTTAAGGTTTCCAAAGAATGAAATTTAATACAGCCTAGGTTTGCTGGCTTAGCAATATAGCTAGGCAATGATTTAAATGACATGTACATAAAAAATTTAATAATTAGTACAAGTCAGTCCTTCTAGCTTTTTTTTCGAGAAAAAGGCATATAGATTTTAACTTCCAGATTTCAACGGATTAAATTCCCCTTTTATTTCCCAAAAGTAGCTTCAATTAGAATTCTTCAGAAGTATAAAATGTGGGGCAGATATGAAGTCTGCATCCTGACCTACTCTGCTATTGTGACCTCCTCCCGCCCCGTAGTGCTGTTTCCAGCTCGGGGGGTCCCAGCATAGGGAGGACATGGACCTGTTGGGGTGAGTCCAGAGGAGGGACACAAAGATGATTACAGAGATGGAACACCTTTCMTGTGAGAAAAGGYKGARAGAACTGAGAKTGCTAAGCCTTGAGAAGAGAAGGCTTTGGGGTGACCCATTTGTGGCCCTCCAGTACCTGAAGGAGGCCAACAAGAAAGAGGGAAAGGGACTTTTACAAGGGTGTGTAGTGACGGGACAAGGGAAAAGGGATTCAGACTGACATAGGTTTAGGTTGGATATTAGGAAAAAAAATCTTTACTGAGAATGTGGTGAGGCACTGGAACAACTTGCCTAGAGAAGTTTAGGCTGCCCCACTCCTGGAAGTTTTCAAGGCCARGTGGGATGGATCGCTGAGCAACCTAGTCTAGCAAAAGGTCTTCCCTAGTCATGGGTCACTGCAGAGGGGCTGGAGCTATATGATCTTTAGGGTCTTCTCCAAACCAAACGTATTCTATGATTCTCCACAGAGTTGGTGAAGGAGTTGGCTAAAAAGAAGTACAGTGGGGAGAGAAAGGGAAATTAATAATTAAGATTTCAAAGTCAATTCATGAACTTGAAACAAATCTACTTTTCACTGTGTTCTTTTAGTCTCCATGTTATTTGATTGCTTTGGTTACTTAAAAAAAAAGGAAAAGAAAAACCACCAAATTTTTATTAACATTTTATGAACTAACATTGTTAAAATAATTCTTCTTTAGAAGTCTGTCTTCAGTAGTAAGACATTTTTAGTCTTACTGCTTTAGTAAGACAAACGGATTTCTAGTTCTTCTATCAACCTAACGAAAATATTTAAATAAAATTAAAAGTTTTTTGTTTTRAGAACACTGGCTTTGAAAAGACCTCTGTTTTAACAAACAAGCAAAAAAGTGCTGATCATTTTAATTTTGTCATTACTTACCAGAAGATGAGAAGCCTGTCTGTAATGGAATCAATAAAAAGGGGCCAATATATACCCAGAAATTTTAAATAGCCAAGTAGTACATAGACACTTCTAAGCATCCTCTCTTTTGTGGGTCAGTTTTATGATGTCTATCTGTCATTAGCAGACATTGCTGGAGCATATATAGCTTATAATTTTTGAAAGACCTGAGTGCTCTACAATTTCTACCAGAAGCAAACCCAAATTTAACAACTAGTTAAATATACTCCCTTTTCTGTTTAGCTCTAAGAGATGTGATTAGTTACTGTGTATTTCAACTTAAAAAGAATGGACACAAGGTTTTGCTTTATTAACCAGATCATTTTGCAGAGACAAAATCAGGACTTGGTGTTAACTGTGGAACATGATTGCAGAAAAAAAAGGAATAACCTATACAGCACTTGCATTCAGAAGTCCTAGAAAGACAGCACTAAGAATTGAGCACTACTGCAGCTATTTAAACCAGCAGTCTTCTGTACTAGTAACAAACGCATGCAAGCAATCCGATACTTTTTTCATGTTCCTGATTCTTTTCTCATTACTGTGTCTCTATTTGGTATCTATTCCCAATGTTTATTCCTACTTGTAGGCTATTAACAAAGCCAGGGAGGCAGCAGACCGTAAAGTGAAAGCCCCTCTTATTCCACAGTATCACAGTCCTAGTCCTTGCCCCATCCATTGTAGCTTAGTTTTCTGAGCACTGCTCACCTCAGAAAAATAGCAACCAATTCATTTACTTGATTTTCCTTGTTTCCAGGATCCAGAAATTACTGTACAGCCACCTTTTTATCTTTCCTCCAGTTCATGCTTGTTAACTTTTCTTCCCCATGAAAAGCTGTTGCAACTTACTACAATTCCTATTATACCTCTCCCTGTGCCTATTTCTCTGCTATGTCTTTCTATTCCAGGCTAGCTGCTGTCTCCCATAGTTTTTCCACTGGAAAAGAAAAGCTGGGGTATTGAACAGAACAGAAGTTGCTATGATATGTGCATTAAGGACATCAAACAGCAACCAGAGATGCCATCATTTTTACCTCATTTAAGTTTCATAAGTAGAAACAGAAAACATGTTAGCATGGTAATTGTAAATGTTCTGCTATTCTTCTTGTTCCTTTATGAATTCTTTCAGTTTCTGGATAATTAGCACTATTCTGAGATTTTTTGTCTTCTTTATAAGGACCATGAAAAAATATCACAGATGTTTTCTAATCTAAAGAATTAAGATTTTTTTACTTTAAGCATWCCTATAAATATTTCCTGTAACATTAAAATATTTTTCAGGATTAAAAAAAAAAATACTAGAACAGGTTGCAGACAAAGTTTCTCCTTCAGGATGTTTCTGGAACAGATGAGATTTGAAACAATTTTGAAAGAATAAAAAAATAACTGCTCTAAGCCTTCAATATTTTACCTTCAAACTTTCAAGCTTGTTGCTTTCTGCAGGCTTTCAGAGACGCTACGAATACAGTTTCCTCCAGACAGGAAGAGGATGCTACTAAAAAGTATGGGATTTTCCAGTGATAAACAGGTTCCTATTAGCTTCCCTTTTGGAGGATAACTAATTCAAAGTTCTTCCTAAAATTAAATGCTCTATGTGGACTTGGAAGCAGGGAGCAGACGAAAGTACATGTTATGGGGTAAAAAAATTGAGTAGTGTGACTCTAGTAGCTAGAGCCAGGTTGTTTTGTTGGGGTTTTATTTGTTTGTTCATTAGTTTGTTTGTTTGTTTTTCCCCATTATTTTTGTTGAATTTTTTTGTTTTAGGCACATTGGTGGACTTGTATCATTGACACAGCTAGAAGCCAAAAATATCCCATTTCAAGGCTCTTTGTTCCCTTTCTGGCCAGCAGACACCACATGTTCACTTATGCATAAACACATTCCATGCCCAAAGCCTCATAATCTATTGATATAAAATAGCAAAAGACAGTATTGCTCCCATTTTGATCATGCTTGCAAACAAATCTAACCCAGCACAGCATGTTTGTTTCAAGAGAATACTATATCCTAATTAAATTCTTGCAAAGATATAATTATGTAAAAAGCCTCAATGCATTTTGTGTTAGCGCTTATTATTTTCTCTTAATCTTAAGTACTGCAATGATTAAAATTTCATTATCAGCTATCAATTGATCCATCCCTGAACATTTTGTAATACTTAAAAAAACATCAACCCTCTTCCAGTTTGTTCTCTTCTCTTGAGTTTCGTAAACTGCGGTGTGCCTATTTATAACTGAAATACCTAATGGGAGTCATTAAAACTTTAACAAATCAAACATTAGCAAAAAACATGAAACAGCAATCAAAAAAGGCAACAAGCCAACCTCCTCTACTCCTTTTTGTATAGTTTCCTTTTAAACTCAATAGCAAAGCCGGGACACATACAGGAAATCAATTAATTTGCTACTGCCTCTTTGCAGGGATTCATTAGSAGGCAAAGGAAAAGTAGCAGCAGGTATGGGATATGCAATTGCTGCCTGAATCTCTAACCAGAGGAATTTGAGCTGACAAAGAAAAATCAACTTCTAGCTGGGCTTTCCTATGGGGTTTCTATCCTTGCCTATTTAACTTTAATAATAGCTAACCAATAGAAAAATAAAGCAGCAGGAGAGGGTATTCCTGTGAGTCAGCTCAATCTCCATTGAAGTGATAGTCACTGTCTACCTAAATCCCAGACACCATGACGTTCTGGGACTGGGGGGGGGGAAAAAAAATCAGCAAACTTAAAAAAAAATCCAAGCTACATAGCATATCTGAAAAGTTAGTCATGTCTAATCTCTTCTGTTGCTGAAGCATAGGTACATCTACTACAAAAGTAACTTCCATAAACATGAGTTTTGATTATTTTAAATTTATCCTTTAAAGACCATCTTCAACCTGGACTCAGGTTGTTAAATCTCTTAAGAAAACTCTAGAATCCTGCAAAACTTTCAAACAGAGGAATGTGAGTGCACTTCAAGTGGTTCAATCAGCTTCCTCAATGACTCCTAGATAGCTGAAGTCTCCTGTGGCTTTTCTTTAAAATCTGATGAACAAGTATCCATTTTGGAGTATGGGATTGGTGTTCCAAGTTGAGATTTTGTTAAGCAGARAAAAAAAGAAAAAAACAACGTCCCCTCAGAATGATCATCTTAACACACAGAACAGTTGGTCTTTTTACCTTTGGATTAGCAGTAGTAGAAAAAACACAAAATAAACTGTTCTCTTGGAAATAGAAATGTGACTGGGTGCATAAAAGGAAAAAAAAAATAGACTTAAGAACTATTCAAAATTAGTAGAGTCTGGCTTAAAAACATATTCTTCCAAAGCTGCTAAAAAAATTATAGTTACATTGACACTGGCGATATCTAAATTGCTGGTAAGGGAGTGGATTTTGAGATTATCTCTGCTCCAGAAAAGAGAGACGTCTTGGCTAGAAAAAACTGAGACAACATATACCAAACATCCTGCTTTGCTATCCAGCAAGCAACAGCTGACATTATTTCTTCTAAGCTCTCCTCTTTCTTTCATACGCACAAGTACGAACAATGATGGATTATGTGCTATTTAAAATCAAACTGTGCATCTGGATCCAGCCTAAGATTCTTTTCTTCCTTGCCTATGAGCATATATAATGCTGTGGGTRGTATAGAATGAAGTGATTGACTATTAGTCAGCCTACAATGATAGGTTATTTCTTTAATATARGATTTTCTGGCAGCTCCCTACTTCAACTCTGCTTTCAATTGCTTGGTTCTCTTCACACAAAATATGTGCCTTTGCTACTGTCTTGTTAGGATGTCCAGGAAGGATAGTTCAGCTAAAGTTGCTCCTTATTTGAACTTATATTTAGGAAACCTCACAGAATGAATGGAAAGGAGTGCAGCTCCTGAAGAAGGAACCAGCAATTTTCTATACGCCCATCCTAGGGATGCTGGGTATTTTGTATGTAGTAATGACTTAATGACACTGGAGAGGTAACATCAGTTAAAAATCTTCACTGAAACAACCTGCTCATTATTTGTGGTTGGTTTAATCCAGCCAGAAACTAGTTATTGCATTACCTTTGTCTCCTACAGTCAGTTTCATTACAGTGACTGTATCTGCATTTCTGTTTCCAATAYACACAGCTAGCATCTGTGCTATCTGTCCTCTTAATGAGGTTCACTAGACACTATTGGTATCCCATTTTCAATTGTTTTTTCTGGTGAAATTTTCCATATCGGCCATACACTTCAAATAAGGTGTTTCAGGAAGATTAAGACAAAAATCAATCAGTCATGTCTAACAACATGGTGCCACTATTTTTCTCATTTAGAAAGTCAAGTCTGTTGAACTGTGCAGTTTATAGTCCTTAGCATCTCTGCATGTCTGTGCAGACTATGAAATTCTGTCCAATRGAAGAAGAGAGAGCCCAACAACACTAGCTGTGATATTATCATAGATTGTATCATAATATAGACACAGAACAAGAGAGAATTATTATTATTTGCATAACGCCACATCACTTTTTAGAGTTTTCTGGACTTTTATTGCTTGGCAACAAACWACTTTACTGTTTTGAGCATACTGAGTTGTTTTTTTTTTCTTCTAGTAATTACCCCGAATACAAAAATGATARGGTTTTGAGTTAGGTTGATTTGAACTTGAAACTGTGGAAGAAAATGAGCAGGGTTAATCTCAGAGTAATTAATTTATTTACAGACATATACTCCACGTCCCACTTCTCTCCATGGTGGTATAAACATGCAGAATTAGTGCACTCACAAGAGTCCCACATGAACATTTTCCTCCTCAGCGAGGTACACATTTTTTTTACTCTTGATCTCCTTTCCTTAAAATAAACAAACAAACAAAAAAATCCATAGTCCTCCATAGTTTTCCATACAGTTTATTAGACTGAAAATCACTCTCTAGTCACTTTATGTTATATATATACAACCAATTTCTAAAATGGGAAGCTCATAATTTGTAGATCTTACAAGTGTAAGATTTAACTTTTGTTTTAATAATTTTATTGAAGACCAAGCTAGCAATTTGCAGTGTTTAGTTGAAAATGTGTGAATTTTTACTGTATACACAAGAAGTCTGCTTTGAAGATAGCCTGAGACATCCTAAAACGCCCTAAGTCTTGAAATTAGTCTGCAATTTTAAAGAGCTTGCCTGCAAATAATAGCATTCAAAATCTTTGTTACATTGTTAATGTCAACACAGTTTTGGAAATTTAGAATGCAGTGAGTTGGAGCAGTGGAAGATCCAGAAAGACTCATTATAAATCTAGAGATGTTTCTCAGGCAGCATGTGTCCTCACCTTTGTGGGGGGCTTACATGAAGATTAACCTGAAAATATATTTTTCCTTCTCAAAGAGCAGCAGGGGGTAGAATAATGGTTCAAGTGAATATCAGATGTATTTTTGAAAGGAAAGATAAGTGAATAGTACTTCAGAAGCAAAAGCAAGAGGTTTAGCAACAAGTTAGTTGGTCAATTTTTTTTTTTCTGCCCAAAGAATAAAATGGAAAAAAAAACAATTAAGTGCTTAAATAATACTAGTTTCCATGATAAAATACATATCTAGACAAATACCCAATTAAATAATGAATTGACATRAGATAGATCTCTTTTTTTTTCTATTGCCCTCATATTTTATTTTATGAACTCAGAAACATTTTCAAGCTTGTAGTTAATGCAGAAAGATTACACATTTGATCTGAAGTCATATTTGAAAACTCATCACTGGAAACTAAGGCCAGGAACCCTTTTGAATGCCAGGATGCAGGACAGTGTCCGGATTTTAGAGAGCCTCTAGCAGTCTGCATATRACTGTAATATCTGCGAGTTTGATTTCGGCTCCATGCTTTTCCTATGATAAGGTCAATTATAGCAACCAAGTAAATGACTCAGTATATTTATATATGGGAGCATTTGACAAGAGAAATAGACCATTAAGTCCACATTGCAGTGCACATGTATACAAATCTACCTGAAGTATTTCAAATGCTGTTACAAGGCTATACAAAGAAGCCTTGCCAAGGCACCCAGCTCGAGCTGAACAGCTGTGCTTTTGTTGCCACAGACAGACATKAGTGAACTCCTAGCAGCAGATTACTCATGTTACCCATCAGTCAGTCACTTTCCATGAGTTTGAACAAAGGCACCTGTTCTTGTTGTTGTCACAGCATTGTTCCACTGTCAAACTATGCTTTCCTGACTGCTTTCAGATCYGAGAACTATGCAGCAGGGCAATACAGAGCTGCAGTGATGAGGATATTCTTTGCAAAAATTACTTTCTTGATGCAAACAGACCTGTAATTCAAGACATATGCAGTATCCATCTTCCTCTTTCCAGAGGATTTAACTTTTAATTTTATTTTCCTACTGCAGGCCACAAATCTAGAAGTAAATTATTATTTCTAATCCCACACCYCCTCCATAAAGGACACAGAATCACAAAGAGAAGTAAGTGTTCAGATCTTCAACAACATCAGATACCTTTTAATCCTTGTCTCCCTTAAACATGTATGTTATGATTCAATTTTTAATTACTAACAACTTATTTTCCACAAGCTCCCTGCTTAAATCAGAAACTCAGAAAGGACAGTAAATGCTTCCTTCTTGACTAGTCAATATCTTCCTTCCTATTCACCAGTCATTTTGTGACCTCAAATTTTGTTTACTACCTGCTGTTTAAGCTCTGCCGTGAAGACAGAATTATTAATACCTTTAATAGATTTTTCTATAGCCCTCATTATTCTGGCATCCAAGTACTTAAAAAAAAAAACAAACAACCCAAAACCAAAAAAACCCACAAAAAAACCCCAAAACACCAAAACCACAAAAAAACCAACCAACCAAAAAAACAACAACAAAAAAGAGTAATGGCTACAAAAATTCATGAGATGAAAAAATATCTGTCCCATTTTACAGTCCTGGAGCTGAGGACAAAGAAGTAAGATGTGTGCAACTTCAGAGTAACTGAATTCAGGCAGGTTTGCACATCTTTATAGACCACTGCACCTTGCCTCTCCATACAATCACTTTGAAYAGTTTTATCTCCAGCCCTAGCAATAATGTTATCAATACATGAAGACTGGCTTTATTATTCCAACAGACTTTCTGTACAGCAAAATAATTGCACCTGATCATGTCTGATTCTTATGGTTATTTTCTCTGTAAGGTTTTGAGTAATTAGAGTCTGCCCTTATGGTATAACCTCTCACTGGAAGCACTGGATTATGATTCCCACCCTAAACTGTCCCAATCATCTGCCACCAAAGACCSCGTAAGCACTAAAAGACCCATCCTGATGGCAAGATTTTCCTGATAGTTCTAGCAAAAACTCCACTTTCCAAACTCAAGAAGTACCTTGAAGAAGAAAAAAAGAACTAACTTTGTTAGTTTGAGATATTCACCCTTCTCTCTCAGCCCCCTGAAGAAAATGGCCATAGAAGATGGAAGCTAAGTATAACATAACAAGAGTTCAGAAGCAACTGAAGCATTACTGCTGAACACCAGGCAGAATCAACACACCATTTATCAATCTCACTAAAGGATTCCTTTTATTCCCAAAAAGGAATAGCCAAAGGCTGTTCTATAGYAAGATATTATTCCTCCTTGCTTACTCCTAAACAAACATGTTTTAGAAGTGGGTTACATCGAGCCTTGTTCTACCTGAGTGAATAGACAGAAGTCAGAGATGGCCCATGCTAGCTAGATTCCTTCGCCAGCTTCCTTCATTTACAGATATTTCTAGTTCTTCAGTTGCAGTAAGTATGTAGATGCCTTACACCAAATTCATAATTTGTTGTTTGTAAATAAGGTGTCTCACTTCAATTATCTGTACACAAGCAAGAGCTATCAGACTCAAACACCTTATCCAGGACAGGATAAGTCAACATCAAGAACTACATATTCACTGACTACACAGCCTTTATAGCTAGGCTTCACACTCCAAGCTCTGAAGACAGAAAAGATGACTGTGCCAGTTTATTTTCAAAGCATAAGCAATCAGATCATAGGCAAGTGTAAAATATCACTATSTATATTTCTAGACAAAAACGCCAAGCTAAAAGATGTTGGCGTATTCAGCGCTGTAAAAGAGAGCAATCATCTTCAATCCATCCAAATTCAGGGAAAAAAAAAATGTACAATTCCTGGTCAAATTTTTTCAAATCTTTAGAAGGAGATGCCCACTTAAAAAAAAAAACAAAAACCCAGCATTCTTGAGCATTAATCTAGTCACAAATAATTATTTTTCCCCAACTTTTAGGCTAAAACCCCTTTGCTTCTGTTTGCCAAGTCAGTCCTCTCTATTGTCCTTAAAATACAGGATAGAAATGACAATAACAGTAGATAAATCCTCTAGCCACTGCAGCAATAGCAAATACAATGATATCTGGGAGTCTGGACTAAGCAAAAGCCTGTTAAAAACAGGAGAACAGCACAGGTGTGGCAGTAGCAGAGCTAATGAGCAGCACATGTTTTCAGTTAAAACCCTTAATTTGAAGTCTCTTCTAAGCCAGGAAAAATCTCAGGAATGGAGATAACAGGTAATCAATGACCCTGTCAGCAAAGAAATCAAGATTGGAACTCAGTTTTATTGCCAGTGTATTACTAGGCCAGTACTTAATGAGTCATTTTTTATTTATTCCATAGAGAAAAAAGTGATGCTTTTATAGTCACATAATCTAGAAAGAATTTCCAAGAGAAACAACAAGTTGAAGAAAGGCTTTGAATGGTKGCATACAGTCATAGTGCTTTACCTTGTGCTATATCTCTTTAGCTTATTTTACCTACAGGCTAAGAACAGGATTAGTGCAATAGAGACTGAATAAAATTTGTCTTGTATATGCCCATTAATTGTCCTATCTTGGGTTTAACCTGTGTCAYTAAATTCGATGCCAAAATAGTTAAAAGCTTATTCAAGTGATCAGAAGAAGTTTGGTCTTATTCTATTGCTGCACAGACAACTAAAAGTCCAGCAGATTTTTGCACTCACACTGCAACTTCTGATAATGAAGGGAAAGCWTGTAGGCAACCCGCTGTGACAGGGAACTTTAAACAGCAATTAATAGACAATTGCTTCCAGTTTCTTCTTCTTCTGTTTCATCCTCTTAGAGGGGGAGAAGAAAGGATGGAGCACAGATTCACAAAGAAAGAGGAAAATGTGGAGACAAGGCAGAAAAAAAAAAGGGACAAATAAAATGTGAGAGTCCTCCAAAACAGGAGGGAGCATCTATATATATGATATGTCTGCTTATCTAAAGTATCTCTGCCCTTCCCTAACGGCTTTGACAGGACAGACTTTAAAACCTTTTCCTAAGTATGCCAGCATTGCTTCTACAAAGGAATGGGAGATTTTGGAAGACAAGGTTTGCATGATAGAAGGAGCATCTTTATACSTCCCTACTCCTAGGTTCCCTCACTATTACCAAGTGGAAAGAATTGTAAAAGTGATATTGCACCATTTCATAGTCAAATCCTATGCTGAGTTTAAAGGGGAAGACATCCTTGGCTGGGTCATCCAGTTTGGCACCACAGACCCACTCTGGCTCTGCAGGCATTTTTTGCCTCCTGCTGCCCAGCAGTTGGGATGTGTTCCTAATTCATGGAAGGGTKGCTAATTTCCAAGGTAAACAAGGACAAATTTAGCTTCTAGTGTCAAAGAGGATCACAAATTACAGAAATTAACACCCAAGTCATTATGAGCTACGTGTCCAAATATTGAATATGATGGTAGAAGAGGTCAARTTCGTGCTCAAATGAGTTTCTGGGATGTGGATTGTGCTCAAATGGAGGCTGCAGATGCAGTATAYGTGAAGGCATTATCTCTCCACCCGCTGGCTGCTCAGCACTGAGGATATCACATTACATCTCATGATACCTCTCTGACTGTGCTAACTTTATTAGGAACTAGGCAGAGATATTGGCAGGTCTGCATATTGCTTCATCAGATAACCCATTCTTCCTCCCTCAAAGCCATTAAAGCCTACAAAAATTATTTGCATTTCTGGGTCAGAGAAATGCAGGTGACAAGCCGATGAGTAGCTTATGCCTCACAAATATCCACATGCTTTTTAAAAATATTTAGCAGATTTTAAAAGTCCTACATAAGCAAAAGTTGCATTTTCATCAATACTCCTTTGACAAATTGTTGTTCCTTGATTACTGTCTGAATTCTTTTTCTCTTTTCATAATAATTTCCTTAGAAATAGACTTGGGAGAATCCCCTGGGGTTGTTTGTTCTGGTCCATAGAAATAAATTGCTTTTTGTAAAATGGGGCAGAGATGACTCTGTCTTGCAAGTGTGGGAAATTATTTCTCTAGCTTTAATTTTTACATAAACATGTTTTTAGAAAGATGGATTGCTTTTTATGGGATAGCTTCAAAATATATTAAATGCCATAAATCTTTGTCTGTAGAGATCATATTCAGGAGAGATAGATTCTAAATGAGTACATTTTATTAATGAGAGAAGTTGAAAACAGTCATGGCAAACGATCTTTTAGAAGTGACTGCAAATGAAATGTTTGTGCTAAACTTTTCTTGTAACCCCCTTGCCACACATMCAATCCTTATTCAATCCCACTTACTAGAAATTAAAAGGTTTTCTTTATCCAAAATAGGCCATTTTTTAGATATTAAACTTTCTTGTAGAGTATTAGATTTTTGGTTTATCTCACATGGATATTTTCCAGAATACTTAGTGCATGTGTTCTCTAGCTAGATAAATAGATAATGACCAATGGCTTTAGCTATCAGCCTGAAGATCAATGCTCTTAAAAAGCCATCAGGCAAACAACGAAACTCTGTAGACATTTGCTTTTGTTGTCTACAAATGTAAGAGTGACTAGTGCGTAAATCCTACATACAAGCAAATAATAAATATTATGGCTCTGGACTCTAATAAACCAAGACAGTGACAACTATGAGGCTCAGTAATTTTCAGTCCCGTACACTTTTATTTGATCCCAATGCTCACCTAACTCAGACCATTTTCTTCACCACAATAGCTGGAGGRAACTATAAAATGTAGGACAGCAATTCTGTCTGTTTCAGCACCAGCCTCACAACAAAGCTCTCGGATGCTGATGACCTCAAAAGTTACTTGTGTATGAGACGAAAACTGTTCCCTTGGTTTTCTGRCATACACAAAATTCTTTGATCATAAAAAATAAGCTATTGGCTCYTTGGTTAAAGATAAGTCATAAGTCCTGCAAAATTTTCTCTGAGCAGAATCTGCCTGTGTTTCTCTGAGACTAGKTGCAGAGACCAACATAAGCTTCTACAGAGCAAAAGAGTGCAAGGAATTTTCTTGATTAAAATAAAAATAAATAACTTTGCTAACAACAACAGATGAAGGATATAAAATTTCCTCTCACTTCTAGTAACTTCTCCAGTGTCTTCAAAACACTTCTTTCTTAAATAGTTTATTTGTTCTATTTAGTGTGTCTACTAGGTTATCCAATTTTTTATTTTGTGTTTTTATTATTTATTGTTATTTATTATGTTGTGCTTTTAAAATGACTGGTTTAAATGCATTAATTGCATTTAAAGTAATATTATCAGTTAGCTGTGACAGGATGAACTSCTCTATTTCTCCTAATTAATTATTATCTGTTATGTTCTGCAAATGTGCATTTCAGAATAAATTTCACTTTCCTCTCAGGGTATCTCTAATGTTATTTTAGATTTAAGGTGTGATTTCAACATCAACTCTATATCTGAAATAAATAAAAAGTTTTAGTCTTACTACTACTACCACTACTACTACTAMTAATAATATTCCACAACCCTTATTTTGACTTGCCAGTGCAGCATATTGAGACTTACCTGTATTTATTCTGCCATTAACTGGTGTGAGCTGCAATAACAATCATCTAAAGTTTAAGGCACTACTGCCTAAGCTTTTTCAGGTTTACTCTATGGATATCACACATAGTTAAGATTTAAGAAATCTGTAGTAGGTTTTGTGAATGGGGACAAATAAAGGCTGCAGTGGAACTCTCAAACTTTAGCTGTAAACAAATGAACAGCAAACACCCTTTGGTACAAAAATTATAGAAAATAACAGCACACTGGCACCACCACTAGCTGAAGGGCCTGGAAGGCTGATCCTTTCTGCTTAAGACAGATGCTGTAGATCTTTGGACCCAAAAGCAGCCAGCAGTCAGATTGCACCTGTGACCAAGCAGCAACAGTCATGATCAACAGAGAAAGGAAGAGAGGTGAACATCAGGGAGATAGGATGCAAGACCATCCTTTGCAGGGCAAAATAATTTTGAAATGAGGTTATGCCCACAGCTGAAACTTCAGTATTTGTGACTTCTCCAAGTGGTTTTATGTAAATAGCATGAAAATTATTTTCATGAAAATTAATAGAACCTCAAGAGTGAGTTAATCATAGCAAAACAGGAATCCTTCACTAACAAATACTCCTGCCTCAAAAGACTTTTGTGGTTTGACACTGGCCCAACACCAGGAACCACGAGAGTCGCTCGCCCACTCTGCCCTGCAGCAGCTGGGTAGAGGAGAGGAAAAAAAAAAAAAATTAAAAAGGGTTCATGAGTTGAGATAAGGACTGGGAGAAAACACTTCAAGGGCAAAAGAGGCTCAACTTCAGGTTGCAAAGTGAATTTATTACTAACAGAATCAGAGGAGGGTGATGAGAAGTAAAAGAAGCCCTTAAAAGGCCATTTCCCCTCCAGCCCCTCCCTCCTTCCCACTGACAGTGCAGGGAGACAGGTAATGGGGTTTTTTGGGTCAATTCATCACTGAGATTTTCTTCCACTGCTCTGGGTGAGGAGTCCTTCCCCTATGAGGCCATGGGGTCCCTCCCACTGGAGACAGTTCTCTGTGAATGTCCCCAACGTGGTTCCACTCTCACAAGCAGCAGCCAAACTGCACCTGCTGCAGTGTGAGTCCCTCCCACAGGCAGACAGTCCCCTCCTTTCCACTGACCTTGGTGTCTCCATGTTGTTTTCCCTTACAAATCACATGGAGATGCCACTAGTGGGTACCGAAGTTATATACTAGAGGATATAACTAGGATAACTAAGCTTTGGGATCAGAATTTCAGAATCTGATAATTTTTCCGTAATTCTACTTACTGTTCCCAGTCCCAGTGATGCAGAAGACTCCAGATGGATGGAAATCATACCACCTGCTGACATGCACACCTCAATTTACTCCTCAAGGAAGCCGTGGAAAACAAGAAGTAGGGGAATTCCGGTGTTTTCCTCTGCTTTACCCTAAGTCAGGATATGGCCAGGAAACATACCTGAGCCTGGCCATTGGGAAAAGCTCTCTGTGTCCTCAGTTCAGATGGGAATTTTAAGATAGCTGTTTCTACATGATTTCATTGTCTCAGGGTTTGGGAAGGAAGGAAGCAACATGAATATTTGCAAGTTCTAGAAACTCTGCAGAAGTGAACAGGCCAGCAGCAGAACAGAACTGTGGAGCTGTACTAGGGACATACAGAAACACACAGTATTTTGCCTAATGAAATCTTATGAAGTGCTGACGTGGGTTTCTGTGACACACATGGACTGATTTCACAGTTTATTTATAATGTGAGGGTAGGCCAAATTTATACATCACTTTAAATAGGCTTCACCATAAGATGAACTCGCCAGTTTATTCTCAAAGATAAACTTACCAGTTCTGACTTCAGGTTAGAGTTCCTGGTGGTTACAAATGTGAGAAGCTTTCTTAGTGGCAAAAAATAGCATCTGAACTCAGGAAAAGAAAAATATTGGAAATGCTTCTCACATCCTTCCACAAAAGAAAAACACCTAACCCATTGCTGTTGTGCTACATGAAGAATAAATTAACATTAGTGACGATATCCACTTGCATACTTAGATTGCAGCAAACCAGATGTGATTGTTCCAGTCCTTGTTCCAATGTTATARGCAAAGTTCACACAGTGCTTTGGAAATCTTTAGAAAGAAAAGCCAYGTAAAAAGCAACATTATTACTATTATTATGCCTTGTTTGGGACATTTGAGCTCTTTTTGTTTATTCCATTGTTTATTAAAAGCCTCAGTTGCATGTATATCTAGCACTGAAAACATACCAAACAATGGGTTTATTATCCATTATTTATTATCAATGAAAAAATACAGATACCACCCATTCAAGAAAATAATTAGTTGCCTTAAATAACAGTTATGACTAACATCTATTCAGAAAAGCCAGTGAAACCACAAAACTTCTGAATATTTTTTCTTTTAAAGACAATCAGRATTAATCTTTTGTATTAGAGACAAAAGTACCTTTATTTCCTGACCTTCTAAGTGGCAAGCTTTGTACATTATACCATAATTATGATTTTGGGACGCAAGTGATGTGCAATATTGCCRACTTTCTGCTACTCACAATGTTAATGCTGAATAATAAAGACATTTTCCAAAGTAAAGGTAATTTCATAAAAAACTAACAACCCGCTAGTAATTTCAAAAATGTTATTCACTAAGTATACAAAATGTATATCATGGGCTATACCAGTGAAAGAAACTGCTGAACTGAAAGGCCCCCCCTGCAAAACAACCAAGAACGATCAACAGTTGATACTTAGAGTCAAACTCATATCAATGTGTGTCAGTGCAGACAGACCACTTGGATGTGAGTTCATTCACATATTTTATAGACTGCGAAATGGAAGCTTCAMTGAGATAAGAATGGTTTACTTCTAGCAGAATATTTTCCAACATTTCTCCTAAATAGTCCTGTTGTGAGTTTGGATACTTTATTCTGAAGTGTGTTCATGGGGAAATCAGGGTAAAAAACTCTATGTGTAAAATTACAGATTTTTAAAATTTATTTATGGACATCATTAGTAATACAAATTAAATTTCTCTGCACCTACATACAGGCAGCAGCTGCAATTTTTCACCTATTTAAGTGCAGAAGCTAAATGAATAAGCCTACTCAATTTACCATATAGGTAAAATGCTTCAAGTTGACCCCAGTTCAACCAAGCAGTTTAGTACATGCTAAAATCAATATTCAGCAAAGCATTTAAATACACATTAATCATCAAAGACATAAATAAATTTGAACATAACTTCTAAACCTGTGTTTGAACACTGCCCTTGCAAAGATATTTAGATGCCAAAATATTAATAGAATCACCTCCCCAGATTTTCAATAATGGCTATCTTGGAAACTTAATTCCCAATTAAATTCTGGAAGTAATTTGCATCTAAGTCATAACTAAGTTAATTACTAGATCTCTTGCACTTTACAAAGCTAAGCCAAAGAATAAAAAWATAGATCCTTGACCCTTATTTTTGGTAAATCATTACTCTCCTTGTAAAAATCTTGAGTATCTTGTGTAAAGAACAGTATTCTGTGTACAACAGATGTACATCTGTAATGCCATGAATCTCAGTTCCTGAGGAAGACTATTGTTTGGATGTAGGTGAAGAGATTCTTTATAAAGTTTTTATAGAAGAGGGTGGTGGAGCTCTGATTTTTAATTCCACAAACCCAGCAAGTTGAAAGTTAAGACCTTCCCAGGCAAAAAGTTAAGAAAAGAGGGAGGTTAATGAATTAGTGAGTGGCCATTTGTTAGGTTTAATTATGTTCTGTCAGTAGAATATGAACCTCTCATAACTTAGGAAGGTTTTCTTTTGTTGTAACACATGTAATTAAACACAAAATGATCTTTAGATCTTGCCATGTCCAAAAAGATTCAGTCTTCAAAATTCTCAGGTCAAAAAACCAGGACAATATTCAGCATGTGGACAAGAAGGAATCTAGAAGTAATTTTAAAGAACAGCTTGTCAAAATGCCTTCTAAGAGGCAAACTGTTCTAAAAAATCTACAAAGTAAGAACTGTCATAGGGAAATCTGTTGAAAAAAATACTATAACTTTCATAAATTAAAAAATAGGAGGGTGAGGGGAAATAAAATTCAATTCATGATTAGAAATTAGTCACTGCAAGTGTATTCCTATAGCATTTGTTACAGGAAGATGATTAATCCTTACAGAAATAAATTTTACAGTAAGTGAATTTCCTACCTCATTCCATCATATTTGGGTCTTCCTAATTATCTTGCTTTTCTGAATACTTAGATACATCAATTACTAAAAAGGTTAAAATTTGTCCCAACCACAGGGATGCAACAAATACATTTTAATAGCATCTTAAATAAAAATATGCCAAGAAGAAAACATTGGGGAAACATCTTAAAAGTCTAGAAACATTCAAAAGTGAAGAAGAGTAAAATGGTTCAAGGGAAAATGGTGACAAGATTTCAAATACAAGACAAACTATATGAATGCAGAAACCTGAAGGAAGAGGAGAAAGAGTCATCCAGTCATCCATTAAGAGTAGTAGGAATAATTAGTAAATAACAGTGGTAATT
>QVAJ01000025.1:5890024-5902651 GCA_003546035.1 Mixornis gularis | reverse complement strand
CCCAAACAAACAAAAAACCAAAAGAAAACAAACCCCTAAGCACCTGAAGAAAAGCTCATAACATAAAAATAGAGGAAAATGCAGAATATTTAGTAGAGTGAATAACTTTCCAACAGGAAAAAGAAAGTAAATCTCAAAGAAATCTGAAAGCAATTTATTATTCTGTTTCCCATTTTGTACAAAAGTTTAGTTTAAACATGTATCCCTTCTCAAAAGCCCAGCTAACAATCTGTTTCATACAAGTGAAACAARCCTTCATTATTCCCTATAAAAATAGTAGAATACCCCTGCCAGGTTTTGTGTGCCGTGGTTTTCAGAAATTGGTTCTGGGGAATGCTTATGAGCAAAGAAATACATAATTTTTTTTKGAATTTCTGTTTTTCAAAAACAGAGCATTTAATAATGCAATCAGAGTCCAACAGAGGCTCAGAAGTCCATTATATCAACAAGAGCACAAGTTGAAGAAGGCAAACCAACAAAATCAGAATTCACTTTTTGTACATCTTGTTGTTGCTCCTCTGTTTGTGCTGTTTCTGAAGAAAAAGAAAAATCTTAAATTGTGGCTTAGGAGTGTTTACCTCAGAGCATGATGTGTCTCTCACAGAAATTGTGCATGAAAAAGACAGAAGTGAAGTTTGAGAAAATGGTGTTTGTACTTATTATGCCTAGCAAAGACCACTGGATTGGAACATCAGGAGGTTAYTTTACCTTGTATGGCACAGGCCATGAATTGCCAGGGTAACCTACATTACTTAAAATTAATCCATCAAACTTCAGTGATTTGAATGGGAATTAGATGCCTGTCAGAGGTTCTTTTAAAAATCTCAATCTGAGAATCAAATCATATTTAACTGTTATAAATTAAGTGAATTATGGTCACTCCAATAAATGACCATAATTAAAACTGGTTAAAATAATAGTAATATCAATTTAAAAACTTTTTGTTTGCATTTTAATATTTGCAATTTATTGTTTTTTCAGTTCTAGTACCTCTTGWTCTTTTTTAATCATTTTTATTTCCTTCATGCCTGTAACCTCTCAAGCCCAAAAAATCACTGATAAAATCTACTGACTTTGGCCGAGACACTTTTACAGATGGCCACATTCCACTAGGCACTGAATATGCATGTAATAAATGTCTATTTCTATATTAAGTAGCTTAACATTCAACATCTACTGAAACTCTACTTGCACTAAAATGTTCAGAAATCARCTTGGACTACATGCTTAGAACAAAGAAGTCACCAAACATACTGCATTTTTCTTTTAAAGTGATAAATGCTCTCAGCTTGCACTTTATTTCCTACACCTGGGAAGGTATATGTCCGTTGACTATCAATTCCTATGAAATTTTCTCTGATACAGTGCTTTAAAAGAATGGTCACCTACTAKGATTTGTGTTTAGTATTACATCAGCTTGATGTCTCTGAYTGSACTCAGAGGTTAYATGGAATGTTTCTGTTTGGATTCTTTCAAAATTGGCATGACTGGAATTATCAGGAATTTTAAGATTTGTCTATAGATATTAACTCTACAAAAGAATCCGTATGTTATAAACCCTTGATAATTTATTGCAACTATTCTGGAAGCTAGAAACTGCCTGCACAGAACAGTTTACACTGTTAGGGTCTCACATTTAGCAAGGATCTGCATAATTTCCTAAATCTATCCTTCTTTTCAAATTTTTTCTTCTTCTAAGACCACCTTGTACCACTTGTAATAACATCTCTTGAGAACAACCCAGTTAAGTAACATTAGCCCTGAAAATCAGACTAAAATAAGAATCTGATCAGTATCTTTTTAAAAATTTTATTTCATTTTATAATGTTCATCTTGATTCCTATAGTACTGGGATAAGAGTGCCTATTAGAAAAGAATGAATTAAAAGTCACAGAAGTTATTAGTAGGCAGTTAATTAGAACATTAACATTAAAGCTGATTTATTCTGTGAGGATGTTTCCATTTTGACAGCTTCATAGGTCTCAAAATAGAAACATCCCTAAAGAATAAATCAGATTGTTCCCTTGCTGTGGCAATGGAGCTGTATAGATGAAAACAGGTTATCATTCAGCTAGTTATGCAAAGTGCTTTGTAGCACTATGAACATAAGASAGAACTCATTAAGAGCTGTTTAACTTGCTAGTCCACGCTACACATTCTCCTAATCTTGGTGCTTGCAGGATTTGAACTTGTCCAGGTTTGTCTCCCATCAGCAGTGTTGTAACATCTGCGTAGGCATACCTTACCTGGAGAAATGAAATTTTTTGCTTCTATAAAGAATTCAATATCCTTTGAAGAAAACATGTGTACTAAATAAATGAATAATAGGTATTTTTGGTTTGTGATTCTACTCCCACTTCCTACAAATGTAATTTTTGAAAAAGGAATGTTTTCCAACACAAGCCTGAAACTTAAAGCATAGCTGTACAGCAAAAAGGATGAACTAATCTTCTAACACCAGAAGAGTAGTAACATTAGCAGATAGAACAGAAGGCRCTTTTGTTATTTAGACTCTCAGTCATCAGCATTTCATTAATCCAAGCTCCAGGCATCACAGTGATTCTGTCATTAAAAATTTCGCTTTTTGGGATAAGAAACAAAAATATTAGCCTCGTCTTTGTGTTCCTGTTCAGCATTGTCATCATCCTTAAAGGGGGTCTGAATACTTACAAATTCTGTGAAGTCCTAATGGCATCTCTTGACAGTGTCCTTGCTGGTCCCTCACTAAGCAAAGACAAGATGCTTACAGGATATTTTTCAATGATGTGCTGCCTGAGATGCTTTCAGAAGATGCCATTAAAGGAACTCTGTATATTATTTTAAAGGCAAATTATTTGATTGAGAGAAAGAGTAGTAGTGACTACTATGGTTCTAAACTTTGACCTCAAGAAGATTTTACAATAAATTATGTATGATGCTGGGCTGTAGTGGATTGAGGGGGTGGCAATGAAGCAACAGCAACAATGAAGCAACTAAATGACACAAGCCTTTTATCTAATAGAAAAATATTTCTATGAGAGACTGAAAGAGGCTGGAATTTTGGAGAAAATTTCCTTGTCCAAGAGACACAGTAAAACAAAGTGTTTTTGCTGCAAAATGACATTCTCAAAAGGTCCTCAGCAATCAGGGCTTAAGCACTTGGAGTTATCTCACTACCTGTTCAGTCCATGAAGGATAATGCAAAACCTGAAGCTATATTCATGGTTTACTGAACAGTGTGTGCACAGGATTTGGACCTTTTGCAGAAGTCTCAAAACCACTGAAGAAAGCAGCCAGATAATAAACAGGAAATTCCCTCAGACTGAGGTGCTTAAATCAGGATTGCACAGACACAATTTTTTCAATTTAGTATTTCAAGTAATGGAACATAGCTTACTTTTTTTTTTTTTTTTAATCTGTTCCAAGATATGGCTGCTCAAAGAACCATTCTGTCAATGTTCCTGGCACCTACATTTTACATAATAGTTCAGAGGTTTTGAACACTCCCAGAAAGCTAGAAATATGAGACTTAGCCTGTTTTCAGCCTGAGAAGGTTCAAAGCCATATTTCCTATTTTCMAGTTTAGCTTCTACTAAGAAAATGAGAATCACAGAACTACTTTCCTGATGGCTTCTATCTTTTGGTTGTTTGATGTGAAATTTATAAACTATAATGGGAACAGGATTCTTGATTTGTCCCACTTTTTATCATTATGTGCCTTTTAAAAATAAAACCACTGTGACATTTTTGGTGTGGTATGTAAWTTTTAAAGGAAGTTTCTTATCTTCTTTTTTTTGCTTGTGCAGCCTGAGTAGCTTTGCCTAGAAAATACAAACAGCCAAGGCTCAAAAACTTTCAGCTGTATCTGTCTGTATCTGTAAAGTCCTTTCCTTTATAAAAAATCAGTAGAGAAAAAAAAAATCAATCTAAAGGCTACAAATGAACAAGTTTATTAGTTTGTATAAGCACAACAACAGATAAGAAATCTCTGTTGTGAGATAAAGTGATTGAAAATGAAAAACAAAAATACAAGCCAGGTAGTAATGGGAGAATCTTCATTAAAATAGAGCATGAAGAATCAGGGTTTCTACTTAAAAAAAAAAAAAGAAGTATGCATAAAATTTCTAAGTCATACTCTTAAATATAAAGTAACTTTGTAAGGAATTTCACTATTTATAGCTTAAAAATAAGAAGTTAAAGTTTAAACTATTTTTAAACTTAAAGTTTAAAAATAAGAAAGATTATGTTGTAAACCCTATATCAAGATATTAGCAAAAAATCAATACATAAAGAAAATATGGTGAAAGATGGTATATTTTTCTTTTTACTATGGACTGTTTTGTGGAAAAAGATTTCCTAATTGTCGTGTTTCTTTTTAGATATTTATTTAGAATTGTTTAAGAAAATTTATTTGAAGTACACTTTYATTTATGAAAAGTAGTTCTCTACTAATCCTACAAATTATTTTGAGTGTTTGTACACTCCATTTACTTATTAACTTTATATTATAGAACAAAATGCTATACCACTGTGCCAACAAGACAGATGGATTTGGTAGTTCATGAGAAAATAGAATATATTTTAGGGTGTCCTAAATTTCCCAGCTGAAATTCTAGGGAAAAACCTTATTAAAAACTTCCTAATTTGATATAAAAGAAAAGTAAGATTAAAGTCTTTAGTTCTAAAGTCATACTTGGGTATTATTTTAAAATAAACCCCAGAAAGATGGATTTGTATTCACCAAAAATACACATAATTCTGTGTTTAAACTTCAGTCATATAATTCTGCAATCATTAAACTACAGMAGAACTAATCATGAGCTGAAAATGATGCAAGGGATTAAGCACCTCAGTGAATCTGGCTTTAGGAAGGAGACRTCTCTTTTTTAGAATTATAGTCTCCTTTTAAGCTTCAAATCGACTTTTCTACAGTTTATTTTAGAGTAACTATTCAGGTAAAACTTTTTTTTTTCCTTTTCAGAAATGAACCAAATATTTTTATTAATTCTTTTTTTTTAATGACTTTTTCTTTTTGATATTCAGCTYTTTTTTTTTCATTTTCACACATTTTAATTTGAAATATCATTGAAATGCTGAACCATGTTCATGTGCACAAAAATTCATATTAGCCTTGCTACTTGTGTTGATTTCTATCTAATTTGGGAATTTTTTTGTTCATTCAGAAAGTCCACCTCTTAAATGTTTGACTATACGACTAAAAAAGACATGAGCCAAAATGAAATTAACACCTGAACATATTCCTCCAGATCATGGCAGTGAGTCAGTAAATCTAATGAGGCTTCAAAGTAAATTTGTAAACATTTTCATTGTACAAGACACCCCTATAAGTATCGAGGCATCAGCTCATTAGAACCACATAAAAATTGAGTTCGAATCTTATTAACTCCTTGGCAGATGCCAYGTCTAATGTCTCTACTCCTGCCAAAACATGCACAGAAAACAAGTTGGGTTTGGACCATAAAAAGCATAAAATACTACACTTAATCCATTATTATTGCAGTTAATGGAAAAATTAAATGGATAAAGATGCATAATAATGACACTAAAAATGTTTTTTTGAAATGTTAGTGGTGACATACATTTGGCAGAAGCAAAGTAGTGATTTTGGGGAAAATAAAGGTAAGAGGTCTTCCAAGAAAACTGATATTAAAACATTTACATTCCATACTATTAAAAAGAAATCAGAAAATATTTAGAAGAATTGGCTGGATACAGCAATGTGTTTTATCAAATATGATTAGAAGTAAATTTCTTTTTTCCATGACAACGAGTTTTGCAAGTGTTAAATTTCCTAGGTTAGCACTTGGTGAACATAGTTTTTTTAATCTTCTACTAGTGAACATTCTCAGTTTGATCAAATGTACTACCAGTAATGCTTGTAAAGTTTCTTGATCTTGGAAAATTAGAAATGCCAAGGCAGTAGGACTCTACAGTCAGTTGTAGAACAAACTCAGCAGTAAGACTAATCTCAAATGTGGGCTAGATTTATCTAACCATATGCCTAAAGTACTGATTTTCAGTTTAAGAAATTTTATATATATGTGTGTGTATAAGAAAACCGTGGGGAAAATCATAGATATTTCTTTGGATTCAGGATTTTTATTTATTTATTTATTTATTTATTTATTTATTTATTTATTTATTTATTTATTTATTTACCTTAAACCAGGAACTTAAAATGCTAAGAAAATCTCATGGTTGAATATTTAACTAGACAAAAGATTTGGTGCTACTGTCCAGATAGAAAGTGTTGAATTTCACATAGTTCTAAGCAGTTGTGTAATTTTCTTCTAATGTAAAGATATTGGAGATCTATGGAAAATTGTATACACTGTAAAAATAAAACTGCTGCAGTTAATCCTTGCCCCAAATGAAAAATGCTGTGTGGTACCATCTACACTGACAGTAGAAAATAATCAAAGAGAAAACTAATTTTGCCTGTGTCACCAAAACATGACATCACATATTACAGACCAAATACTTCAAGAGTCCAATTCAAAAGTTTCAGGGATCCCTCTGCTGATTGCACGGGGTTGTGGATTGGGCCCCAAGCATGGCTCATCCTGGTGTGGATGCTCTACTGTGGACTATACATCACACTGTCAGATTTACTCCTGCAATTTCGAGGTACTCCGCATCAGTGCAGGTGAAAGTACTTCAGAACAGAAATAGAAAGCAATCCTGTAATTGATTGAATACATTATATGGGTGACAGGCCCAAGCGCAAGTGATTTTGTTTGTGACTTTGTATTTTCTTTTCACCAGTTTTCACTTTGATATTTACACTGAAGGGTTTTTTAAAATATATCTATGAAATATATATAGTATGTCAAAACTGTATATATTTATATAATGAAATAATATTACATATTGCATGCTACTTATATTCTCTATATATATCAATATGACTAAACTGTTGACATTTTAATGAAGTAGAATTTTTAATTRCACATTTATTCTGTTTTAGTTATGGTTTTTATGCACTGCTGCAGTGCCTTAAGCTTTGCAATAAAGGGGTTCTTTTTATATAAATCGGCACAGTAACTTTTATTTAACTGATGTAACTACCAATTGAATGAATTTTGGTTTTTCAGGGAAAAAAATTGAAGGTGCTAGGATAATAACTTTGGAATAGTATTGTAAAACCATAAAATCCTCATTAACAACCTGATAAAGAACAGACTAGACAACTGGACAATGAGGTGGAACAAAATCTAGCTCAACTGACAAACTCAAATGGTTGTGAGCAGTGGAACAAAGTCCAGCTGGATGCTGGTCACTACTGATGTATTTCAGGGGTTGATATTGAGGCAAATACTGCTTAAATCTTCATTAGCAACCACAATGCTGAGATAGTGAGCAGCCAGGAAATCTGCAGAGAACACAAAACTGAGAGTAGTGATTGATAATGCCACATGGTTCTGCTGCTATTCAGAAAGACATGGCCAGGCTGAAGAAATGAGCAAATGGGAGCCTTATCAAGTTCACCAACGTAAAAAACAAAGTCCCACCCCATGGATGAATAACCCTATGGTCTGGAAAGCAGCTCKTAAAAAGACATGGGGTCACCATGGACCATTTACTAGAAATGTATAAAAGAAGGCCACCAGCATCCTGCGCTTCTTTAGGAGGATGAGTRTCACAAGAAGGTGAAGGGAGGTGATCCTTCCTGTCTACTCAGCACTGATCAGACCAGCAGTGTGTCCTGTTCTGGRTTCCTCTGGGCAAGAAAGACATGTTCATACCTGAGCGAGTCCAGGGAAGGTCCATGACAATGCAAAGGGTTTGGAGCATCCATCATCAGAGAAGTGACTGAGAAGGTTGGAACCTTTTAGTTGGAAAACTTGGGGRGATCACATCAGTGTGTACAGATACCTTGGCAGGAAGGATGTCAGACACTGAAAGGGGCTTCCCAGAGAGGCCAGCTCTCAAGAGCAACCTGCTCTAGATCACTCTGCTTTGCCTGGAAGATCTCATGTGAAACCTTCCAACCCCAACTTTCCTGTGATTCTGTGAACTTCCAAAGATCAGATATAGTTTGAAGTGAACCTTGGTGATTTGTGWCTGGATTCTTGAACCAAAAGATCATTGAAATAATTAATTTTATTTGCATATTTTATACTACCTATAATCTCTCTGCTTCAACATCTAAACTGTCTGGGTCAACAACAGTTATGTTTTTGCTGTTTGAAAAAAGTACCAAATGAAGAAAGGGTATTTTTTTAATGAAATAATTGCCATTTTGACTCTAGAATTTCTCTTGATCCCAGGCATGCCTATAGTCACAAAAAAATGGCATTATAGCACTCTGAACMAATCAGATGAAGGCTTGTTTTCTCTTTCCCCAACTCTTCGTATGATACAGGCAGCACAAAGAAAACGTTACAGTGCATCTGTTTTCTTATGGAATTTAATTGTTTAAATACCGAATGTTAGTTACTCARGGTGCTGGGGCMGTGCCGGGGCTGCCCGGGCCGGCCCCAGTTGGTGCCGGCGGCTGCAGCGGCCCCAGCGCAGGGCCCGGCTGAGCCCCTCAGCCACGGGCGGGCGGGCGAGAGCCCCGGGGAAAGCCTGGGCAAGGGAGGGCAAAACGCTGCCCGGCAGCCAGGGCTGAGCCAGGGGAACCCAGCCGCCAACAGCCCTGCCAGCCCCGAGGGGACAGCGGGAGCAGGGACGGGGGCAGCAGAAACCCGGCAGGGATGGCCCTGCGGCCTGGGAGAGACCCCGGCGGGGCAGCGCTTTCCTGCGGCCACTGGGAAGGCCCCAGGGAAACACCTGGGAAAAATGTGAGGAGGAAGGAGCAGCAGAGAGAAGCTGCTATGGACTGACCGCCGCCCTCATCCCCCATCCCTGGGCTCCAGCTTGCTCAGGCTCAAGGAGCGAGGAGAAGTCACAGATGAAGGAGTGAAGTTGAGCCTTGAAAAAGGGATGGGGAATATAGGAAAAAGCATTTTAAGTTCATGTTTGGTTTTCACCATCCAACTTTATTCTTAATTGACAATAAGTTAAATTAATAATCATAAGCCTGAGGGTTTTTTGGCCATGATGGTAACTGCTAAGTGATCTCCCTGTTTTTACCTTGACCCAGGAGTTTTTTCAGTATTAAATTCTCCCCGTCCTGTTGAGAAGGAGTGACATAGCAGCTATCTTGGTGTCTGGCTAGCAGCCAGTATCAACCCACAACAAACATTACATCTTGAATTAAACTGTGCAGATAGGTAGGTTTGGCTTGAGCAGGGTTCATTTTCTTCACAGTGTGTGTATGAGGCTAAGTCTTGGATTTTTGCCGAACACAGGGTTGATAATACAGAGGTGTTTTTGTTATTGCTGAGTAGGGCTCACACAGAGCCAGGGCCTTTTCTGCTTTTGGTACTGCCACACTGGAGAGGAGACTAAGGAGTGCTTGGGAGGTTGGGAGGAGACACAGCCAGGACAAGTGACCCAAACTGACCAAAAGGACATTTCAGACCATATGGCATCATGCTCTGTAAATAAAGGGAGGGGAAGAAGGAGGGAGGGGAGGACATTTGTAATGATGGCATTTGTCTTCCCAAGTTACTGTTACATGTAGAGCCCTGCTCTCCTGGAGATGGCTAAGCACCTGCCTGCCCATGGGAAGAAGTGAATTCTTCTGCTTTGTGTTCATGCACAGCTTTTCCTTTCCTATTAAACTGCTCAACCAGCATCAATTGAGGTAACAAAGGAGTGAATCTTGCTATTTCAATTTCATCCCTTAACAAATCAAATCAGCAAATTGTGTTGTGRAAATTAAGTAATACCAGTCCAATATTCTTTAGTAAAACTTTGCTTGAAAAGATCATCTTTATTCCCCAAAGAATTTTTCAGAAGAGAACACAAGTGAAAGTCAATCTACAGCTTAACCTCAGAACTGAGATGATGTCTTCATCTAATCTGCCAGCAGAGGCAGAAAACAGAAGGATAACAGAGTTTACAGTAAGCATCTGAAGAGAATGTCTAGTTTGGGGATAGTCCTCACCAGCAGAAACAGTGAACTTAAAATATGGGTAGATGCAGAAAAACAAAATAGCCTGAAGTCTTTCAATACTTCAATAAAACTTGTGTCCCAGGTGAGTCTTCTCATCTCACTAAAGGACAAGAAGATTCATTTAAACTTCTTGCTTTTAGTAAAGGAAACCTTTTGAAATAGGCCATAATATAAAAATAGCTAGTGAATGCTTTAAAATGGAGGTAGGAGACATATAATACATGCCTTGTAAAGATACTTCTTGAAARGTCGGGAGCACATTAATTTTTTTGAAAGAAGTCTAAAAAGAGCAGTTTAGAAATATAAAGTTCATATATAAAACATGGTTAAAGCTAAAAAAATAGTTTAAAATGATTCTGTGGKTTTTTTTCCTATCCTCTAGATCCAGAATTTAACTTTTTTCCCTAGTTCCTGAGAAGTAATGCAAAGCTTTCTCTTGTTTTCAAAGCTTACTTCCTCTATGACTAAGCAATCTATTGACTCAAATATGTGAGAATGAACACAGGACAATTGGTTTTAGCAACTGTAATTTATCTATTGGCTATCTTTATCTAGCAGTGTTTACTGTGAACTGTTGATTGAATTTTGTTTATACGAAGTGAAAAGATTTTCTGTTGCAAAATCATTTTACAAACGTGAAAACAGACAAACAACAACTGTTAGGGATTTTTTTTTTTTTAGTAGTAGTTTTGGGGGATTTTGTGTCTTTTTTCTTCTTAAATGTRCTTACGTGGTTACTTAGAAAGACAGAATTTGATGGTTTCCACAGTAACATTTTGGGACAGTCAGCCAAGCAGGAAGACCTTGTTCACCCACCTATGCTTTTACAGCAATTCTACGTCCAAATCACTGGTACAGAATATATACAGACACAGACATGTGAAATGAAGATAAATACGCTTGGAAAGAAAAAAAACCAAAAAACAAACCCACAAATAAACCAAGCCAAAACCAAAGCTCAATAAAACCCAGACTCAACCAACTCTAACAGAGTGAGATACAGATGATAGGTATCCTGTTGGGGGAACAATGTCAAGTAAGCTGAATTATTTTCTAGTCATACACATTCACCTATCATTTAATAATTAGAAATTGCAAGTATTTCCTTTTTATTTCATGATTATTGGTAACACACAGACTCACCCTCAGGGAAAGAACAGATGCAAAGAGAATGTTGATCTTAATCAGTATTTAAGTGCTTGCTTTTGGTTTATAACTTTGTGTTAACACTGGGCAGAAGCTGGGTAGAGCTTCTGTACTTGTGTTGGCTTCTTCAAAGTCTCACTTTCACATCTGCTTGTAGCAGAAACTGGAAGCTAATATTTAAGGCAGATTTCTTTCTCTACTCTAGCTGCCAGATATCAAACAGAACAGAACCTTTAATGCTGATATCAGACTTACTCCTGAGATTTCCAGATTGATTGCAGACATTCAAAATATTTGTTTGGACTGATTACCTCTGTAGAAATAAAAGCATCTCCAGTTTTACAGTTTCATTCATAATGCTTTGAATGATAAACMAGCCTAAAAATAAGAAATAAAMCCAGTGAATTTATTTTGATGAAAGCAGAGGTTACACTGTTCTTTATTAATTGGAAAACAAAGTGGCAAAGTGGCAAAATAAAGTCAGGTCAAAATAAGGTATTTCATGGACAATTGTACAGTGCCCTACTCTAAAGTGGTTTTGTATTAGATTTTACGTCTGTTTTTACTTTTAGTAAGTGATACTAATAACTTGTTAGCATATAATAATAAGTTAATTTAATAATAATTTATTCAATAACSTTTTCAAATCCCCGGAAAAAAACTGAGACTAGAAAGGAAAGACTGAAATGGAAGGCAATATGTTTTAAAAGGAATTTGAGATATGAGAAAAAACCCATATATATTAGCAGATACATTTGCAAAACTGCAACATAAATCAAATTTGAAGAAATAAGTAATAAAAAAAAAGACACCCCTCTGCTTTGGAATGTACATTGCTGTTTGGTCTTTCTCCATACTAGATTTGAAATTGCACTATATTTTGTAAGGTTCTCTTTTGGAAAAAAAAAAAGGTAAAAGTGTTTTAAAATCTTGTAGGATTTCTAACTTGAGTTCTTCGTTGCTTGACCGAACATTGTTTTTCTTTTCTTTCTTTCTTTTTTTTTATTTCACAACAGTAAGGTTTTATTAAATTCTTCAGTTCTGTAGGCTTATACCATCCACCTACTGAACTGTGGATTTCTATTGTTAGAGTGGASTCCTTTATGGGATGTCATAAAGAGAACTTATGATATTTATTTTCTCCTTCCATACTATTTGCCACAAAAATAAATGGGAAGGATATGTCCAAAATAGGAGAATTTATTCATTCATTTGTCACTAGTATCAGTTTTTTATCTCATGCACATACACAGTGCACCAAATCTAAATCTGCTCAGACTGCACTGCTTAAAAGAATATATTTTTGAAGAGCTACACTCACACTTAAATTGCATCTTAGCATATTACTGTAGAACATGAAGAGTGCTCAATCACCTCTGTAAACTCATACTCCAGCTGAACACCTTTCTCAGCACTTTTCTAAACTTAATTTCACTTGGATCAAGAAAATCAAAAGCATAGTGTGACTAAGAATA
>QVAJ01000025.1:5832826-5889851 GCA_003546035.1 Mixornis gularis | reverse complement strand
CCACAAGATTTTTATGAACTATTGGCAGTGCACTAATTTTTCAGGTGAAACTTGTTAAGCCTGAGTGCCTTGGGCCAAGTAATTTTAAACAAATTCTCTAGAAAATGTTCATAATTATATTTAGAGGTAATGGCTCAAAGGTGACTTACTTATTTTCTTCATAAATATGAGCATTATGCCTATGCAGTGAATTCCAGGAAAAGTTTTTCCCTATCAGAAAATTTTCTAAAGTACCATGGACAGAGACAATATTTGCCAGTATTTAAATTTTCAGTGCTCAATAAATGATTTTATTAAAATTTCTTACAACATTTAAAATATTTTATCTTTTAATTTATCTTTTATCTAAACACTGTAGGTGTAGGCAGCACTATGTACTGTATTATTACCATATAATAGRCAGTGTATTCCCTCTCTGTATATAAATAGATAAGGATGGAGACATATTCAGCAACACAAAACCCCACATGATTAACTGTCAARATTCATTACCTACTGCTGATAAAGTCCAGCCTTCAAGAGAAGTTTCACTGCTCCTTTTACTGCATATTTTTAAATAAATCAAATGGGTCCTCACAACTGACAATGGTCAAAAACCAAAACCGCAATAAGCTTCCAGTCCAAGAAGAACGCACAWAGTCAGAACTTAAAATAAAAATGCATGGTCTTTTTTGGAAAATTCCCGTTTATTTTTTGCTATTAATACTTTTCATGAGCAACCAGGACAAGTCTTTTGCTCATCATCTGGGATAAGCACTTRTGCACCAGGACTTTGGATGTATTTACATGACTTCTAACCAATTCTAAAACATTTTGCAATGATAAATTTCTGACTTCTTTCTGGAAATATTAGAAATGATGTTGATGAAGRAGTTCAAAATGTTCTTAAATAGTGCTAAACCCAAGTGAAGAGAGAACATCACCTGACCAAAAAAGCTTATTACATCTCAGAGAATGCAGCTGTAAAGCTCCCATGAATTGCTAGAGACATGGAGACAATGCATAAGATTGTTGTCATTCAGCCTAATTTTAGACAGAATCAATTTGTTTATCTCCACATATAAAAGCCTGAACTTACAGTATTTTCATAAGAAAATCTTTGTCATCTCATGAACTACCTGTCTCACTCATCTTTTTCCCTTATTTGAAATTTAAAATAATTTTACATTTTTYTGAGTTCCTTTTCATATCTGCTTGCTTATAGTCACAACCTCTATAGCCCCTTCTAGAAAAATGGACTTCTTCTGTCTTTGTAACTCTTAATTTCAAATTACTTCTCACTTGCACTAATTTGGCAAAAGTTTGGTCTGAGGATTTACAGTCCAAAAGAGGGAGCAAATAGCTTGGTCTGGGTTTTACTGGGATAGAGTTAATTTTCTTCACAGTATGGGGCTATATTTTAGACTTGTGCTGAAAACAGTGTTGGTAACACATGGATGCTTTAATTGGAGCAGTGATTACATAGATTGAAGGCCTTTTCTGCTTCTCAGCACCAGCAAGTAGGCTAGGGGTGCACAGTAAGTTGTGAGGAGATGCAGCTGGGACAGCTGACCCCAATGACCAAAAGGATATTCCATACCGTGTGGCATCATGCTCAGTATACAAAGAAGGGGAAAGARGAAGGAAGAGGTGGGGTGTTCAAAGTGATTCTATTTGTCTTCCAAAGTAACCATGATGCATGATGGAGCCTGACTTTCCTGGAGATGGCTGCACACCTGCCTGCCCATGGGAGGTGGCAAATGAATCCCYTAGTTTGCTTTGCTTTCCCTTCTAAACTGATTGTATCTCATCCTATGTGTTCTCTCACTTTTACTCTTTCTGTTCTTTCCCCTGTCCCACCAAGGGAGCATGGACAAGCTGCTGTGTGGTACTTAGTTAGGGGTTAAACCATGGCAAGAACCTTTAACTAGATTCTCGAGCRTGTAAAGGGTGTAAATGTGAAATACTGAAAGGTTCTTCAGAGTTCTACTCTGAAGGACAGGATACTATACCAAGAACATTACAGAAAAAATCCATGTCCCTCCAAAATAAACTCCAACTCCCAAACAGAAGATACTATTGGAAAACTTCCTCCTAAAATTAAAAAATAGAACCCTGGAACATTTAAAGCCTCATTACRGACAGAGAGCAATGTGCACTAAGAAGGTCTCTACTACAGATAATATATATGCAAGCACAACTTCTAAGCTGAGTGTCTGGCATACATTTTAATAAGTTACTACTTGCTGTGTGTAACTGTGCTTTTTAAGCATTTTCTTTACATTCATAAAGAGAATTCCTTGGGACCCTGGGATWAGTACACTTAAAATAGTTTACTAACACTAATATCATTATGGAGAGCAAATAYGTTTCTTTTACAAATCTATATAGATAACTTTATTTTTGCATGTCCATTCTCAAGCACTGTCCTTCAGAATTTCTTAGAAGAATAAGATTATTGGTAGAAAATTAGTCTTTCTTTACATTATCTGAAATATATAGCTGAARATGGCTTTACTACTCATCTGTTTATTGAAGGGATAAGAATTTTTTCCTATTTCAGTGGAAGGGCAGCCTGCTTTTTAAAATAAACACTTCTGTGAAATTGCTGAAATCACATTGATTTATATGAGACAACTCATGTGCTTAAGTGAATTAGGTATCATCTATATCTGGCATCTTCCAGACATTAAGTTGGGAACAATTTCATCTGGACTTGTATCAAGCTCCTAGTTAGGGAGGTTTTCTGTTGACTAACAAAATTTTATATTTCCACTGATTTTATAAAAAAAGGATGTTTCTCAGGAGGCATGAAAACCAAAACATTTTTTGTGCTTCTCACATCATGGACAATTATGTTTGTAGTTCTGTAGTTAATGGCAATTAGAAAATTGATTTTGTTTTCAATACAGTTTTAGAATTTTTAAATTTGCTGTTTTGCATACAGGTTTTTTATTTGTGTTTTGATCCAACTTTTTCCTCTGTGGAAAGAAATGTCTGTGTCATTACTGGACCCTTCTCTTCTTTCACAACTAGACCCTCATGGTTGTGGTCCTGTCCTGGACTTCAAAGGYTGTAGTTAGAATACACTTGGAGACATGGACATTTAAATGCTTCTCTTATTTCCTAGAAAAATTCCCTAACAACTACACTATTTTATAAAAGTTAAGAATCACACTCTTCTCCAATAGTGCCTAAAAGTTAAGACAGATTTAAAATGTTTTTATGAGGAAATCAATCATGTCAGTTTATGCTAGAGGTGATTTATTAGTACCTAATATAACTGAGCCCCAACACAGGAAAAATTYAACGGAATAATATTTTTGTATCTCAGTGAGGTATAAAACTGATGTGAATATCAAACATTTTAGTATTGTTCAGRCTGTGGCTGTTCTGAGCATATTTCTGAAGCAGTATTAGATGTTCACTGAAAAAAAGGACTTAGCTATTACAAAGAAGATAGTATAAAATTGTATTGAAATAAAGAGTTTGTGGGGTCATAGTTTGAATATCAAGTACTCGAATCATGTCTCAATCTCACCGTAAGCACTAAAAATCTTAACAAACTGTAGAAACTACCTCAGTCCAAYCATGGTCCACACATTAGTTATTTAAAATCTTATTTAAATTAGAAGACTGCTGGTYTTCTAATTGGGGCATTCTGAAGTAAGGAATTAAGGTCTACTTTAATTATATTGAAAAGATTATAAAAATTCGGTTTCTTTTTCCATAGTAAGTGCACTGAGAGCCTAATTAAAATGCAAATAATCTGTTTTCAGGATAAAATAGAGAATGTCTTGTGAACCAAAAACATAATTTAGTTAAAATGCAGATTACAAGGGCATGATTTTAAAGATATCATGCTTTTTATTTCTAGACACCAAAGGTAGAGATTAGATCATATTAAATTGCATAAAAAATGTTAGTGTTCAGTGCTTTCTCCTGTGTTCAGTCTTTTAATCTGCTCTTAGCCTTAAAGATAGTAATAATGAGAAATGAGATAATCATAAAACTTACTGTGTAAAAATTATACCTTCTTATTCAGTGCACTACTTCTGGGATTATATCTACTCATTTTAATGACAAAAATAAGCTTTTACTGCTTTTTACTCTCTTTAGCACTGAAAAGTTAGAAAAGAGAAATTTAATCTTGTTCTATAACGGTTATCATAAAAATTGTAAACTGAACTTTAGTCATAAGATTTGCTTTACTAGTTGCTGTACTCACATCAGGAATGGAGAGAAACATGGTAGTCATAAAGTTGACTAAATTGTTGATAAAACTAAAGTCAATCAGGGACCTTTTTTTTAATTAAAATACAGCTCAGGATATTCCAAGTATCTTCAGACACTTCCAAATCTACTCCWCGTGTATCACAGAAGAGTATTTGTYGCAACACTGTCTACCTTAAGAATATAATGTAAAATCTTTCATGGTTTGAAGATGAAGTGACAGTCAGCAAAAAATCCATGCTGAAGGCTACCGAATAATGCTAAGAAAATAATTAACAAAACAGCATTCATCTGGTACATTTTGCACTTGAATCTAAAAGCTTATGAAAACTTAAAAGCACCCTTTTCCTCTCCAGTGAAATGTGCCATTGGTCACGAAAGAAGGGAAAAAAAAACCCTCGAGTAAAAATCTGTATCTTTAGCCAGAATACAAAAATCATAGAGTATGTAATATAATTTCCTTTTTGGAAGAGACTTTATAGGTAGTGATTATTTTTTCAAATGTTCTGGAATATTTACAAAATTAACCATTTTAATGTAAAAATATTACATTGGTCAGCATTTAGTCTTGTGTGACACCGCAAGGAACTCAGCTAGGGGTATTTTGCCTCTGTAAACAGTGTAAGCTTATTATGAAAATAGCCAGTTACTTATCTATGTTACTTTACTTACTGAATTTGAGGCAAATATAATACTGAAAAGACTTAATTTCTTATTACTCAGAAATATTTCAAAAGCTTTTATTATCTCTCTCTCTCTCTCTCTCTATCCCCTATCTGTATATCATCTGTATTTATCTGTCTGTCTCTTGTGTATTTCTCACAATGTTATCTGAGTGCTCAAAAGCATTTAACACCGTGCCAAATAAATGTGTTTGTGTCTTGTCTTATGGTAGTGGTCTTTATTCATCAATCTTACTCAGTTATCAAGAATATTTTTATCGTGATGCATCTACAGATTCTCTTTGAAATATAGGCAGTGATTCACTAGGGACTGTTGGTTCCTATCCTTCACTTAATCAGGGAGGTGATATTAAGCCAGTTAGGGAAGAGTGATGGCAAGCCTGTTTTCAAAGAGGCATTTTCATAGAGTGGATTTGATGGAGAAAGACTGATTTAAAAAAAAAAAAAAAGAAAAAAAAGAAAAAAAAAATACTTTGGGAATTCCGGAATTCCAAGAAAGATGGAATGCAARAACTATCCACAAGACATTCTTTGAAAAGTGGAGAGGATAAAGCTGAAGATCCTGAGCAGCTGGGCAGGGGCAACTCTGAAATGAATCAGCTAAGTAGCAAAAGAATTACTTATTTTAATATAAGAAATGCAAGTTTTGCTTTCCATTTTTACCT
Organism: Mixornis gularis; assembly: GCA_003546035.1. Taxonomy (NCBI): domain Eukaryota; kingdom Metazoa; phylum Chordata; class Aves; order Passeriformes; family Timaliidae; genus Mixornis; species Mixornis gularis. Next base: position 5,884,291 of record QVAJ01000025.1, on the reverse strand, counting down.
CATCCATACCTTATCAAATAAATGTCTATACGTAGGACAGACTGCAGTGTTATATACATGTATCAAATCCGTTCATATTCTTGTACAGGTGTATACTTTGTCTGTATTTATCTCTCATGTACCTTACTGAGGATCTGCATTCTGTGTATATATGCAGTAAAATCATTCCCTCACATCAGCACAAGAGTCTAAAAGCAAGGTACAGTGACATTTTGACCACCCTCTGATTCTTTCCTCTGTATGCCATCATAGGAGCTTCATGAACTTAAAGAGAGATGTTACTGCCGGGGCAAGGGGATGAAATGTGTTCCACTGTGAGGATAACTCTGAAAGTTCTCTCACAAGCTTCAGGGCAGTGCAGAGCAAACCTGTAAACCCCAAAATTCCCAAATGAGTGTATTTTTTTGCTTTACAGGTATGTAAGTCTTTTTGTATTTGCTTTTCGGAAACAAATTTATTTATCTAGGAAGGGGAGAAATAGCTGTTCTTTATGACTTGTTAAGCTTTTAAAATGAAAATATTTTCACCTTCCCAAGTGAAAGAGTGGTAAATATTAACCTTATACCAAAAGAAAGACTGTCACTAAAAARCCACTCCTCCTGACCTTAATTTTCCCCTTCATACAGATCATCCAGTGCTATCATGTCCCAATTATGCTTCACTTCTAAGACCTGCAGAATTACAGCACTCGATGACAAGATTACGCTCTGTATTTTTTCTCTAATTAGCATGTATCAAAGTATCCAGAGTCCTTTTGATTTCATACTTTGACTGATGATAAGTCTGTATTTATCTCTTATATACCTTACCGAGGATCTGCACTTAGCCAGGATGTCAGGTTGTTAACTGTAACCACAAGTTTAGTAGTTTCTCCTGCAATGCTCAGTGACTCCTATCCCTTCTGTCCTTTTTTACAATGAAGATGATTAGACTGAACACATTTACAGAGCTCCACTTACCTTCAGTAGTGAACAAAATGGCTTTATATTTTGTTCAAAGGTTGTAGAGCATCACTCTCTTCAAGTATGACTGGGTAGCAATCTTTTATTTTTGTGTTGTCTATCTATATCTGTCTATGAAAGAAAGGATAAAATAGCACAAATCTTCAATTTGAAACTCCATTAGCAGAGCAGAGGTATCTTCTGATAATTTGCATTTTTTAAACCAGATGGGGAAAAAAATAAAATCGGTCATTCTCCCTTACTTTCTTGATTTTACATACACTTGGAGATATTAAACAACACTTCAAATGGGAATGATAAGAACAGCATGGTTCTATRATTGAATACAGAACACTCAATATTTATAAAGGGTAGGGTCAAGAGCAAAACTAACTTTAACTTCTTGTGCCTGTGCATCTGCCATAATAATTGCAACTGAGTAAATCCAAAATTACTTACTTGTTTTCTTTGGAAGAGGGGTCTTCTTCTGCAGATAAAGGAATAAAAACAAGAAAGTGGATGGCCAGTCAAAGAAAGATTGGGCAATTTGGGAGGACTATGGAGATGCTGCTCACCATTGTAGGGAGAAATTTTGTGTGACCAAAGCTCAGTTAGATTTGAAGCTGGCCCAGTACTGAAGAAGACAACAGAAAGGGCTTTTTAAAATGTCATAATAACAAAAGGCGGACCAGAAATAACATTGGTGATTGGCCCCATTCTGTTACTTGATGAGGATGGCCACCTTACAAACAAGGACATCGTCAAAGCAGAGATGTTTAATGATTTCTTCTTTCTTCATTGGCCAATGACAATAAGCTGGAACGACCTCTAGACTCCCTGAAGGCAGAGAGGCTCTACAGAGTGACCTGAACTAACTAGAGGGCTGGGTAATCAAAAAGTGCYGGATTCTGCACCTGGGACGGGGCAAACCTGGTTGTACATACAGAGCTGGGTGTGAGGACCTGATGAGCCGGACTGCAGAAAGAGACCTGTGGGTCCTGGTCATTGACAAGTTGAATGTGAGTCAGCCACAGTGTCCTGGCAGCCAAGAGGGCCAACAGTGCACAGCATGATGAGAGAGCTGAGTTGGCCAGTTGAGGGAGGAACTGTCCCATTCTGTCCCATTCTACTCTCCCTGGTGCATCCACATTTGAAGTGCTGTGTGCAGGTTTGGATGCTGGAATATGAGAAAGACATAAAGCTACTGGAGAATGTACAAAGGAAGGCTGTGAAGATGGTGAAAGGGCTAGAGGGGAAGCCATAGGAGGAGTGGCTGTGGTTCAGTCTGGAGAAGAGGAGACTGAGGGGAGAACACACTGCAATCTACAACTTCCTCATGAGGGGAAGAGGAGGGGCAGAAACTGGTTTCTTCATTCTAGTGAACAACGACAGAACCCAAAGGAATGGCCTGAAGTTGTGTCAGGATATGTTTAAGTTGGACATTTCAAAGAGGTTTCTTCATCCAGAGGATGTTTGGGCACTGGAACAGGATCCCCAGGGAAGTGATCACAACACCAAGCCTGAAGGAATTCAAGAMGCCTTTGGACAATGCTCTCAAAGTACAGCTTGTGACTCTGGGGTTGTCCTGTGTAGGTCGAGGAGCTGAACTTCAGTGTTTCTTGTGATTCCCTTCCAACTTTAAATATTCTATGACTTTTTTGGTTTAAAATAGARTATGTTCTTTCTTTTTTGTGCCCTTTAACTCCTTTAACTTTAATTTTGATTTGTAAAATACATTTCAGGAAAGACTAAAAGTTCAACATTGAATATGAAAGGACAGCATATTTCAAGATACATTTCAAAATATGYTGTGCAGTGTATGACTGACATTGAAAAATTTCCAATTTTAATGAATAGAGGAAAAAAAAATGACAGTTTTCACAGTGAAATTTACTACTCTCTGCTATATCACAACAAAGAAGGTAGATAAGGCCATTTAAAAGTAGTTATTAGAATCAGCCAGCACCCATAAATTTTGAGCTCTTCACAGAGTTTAAGCCTAAGCAGGCATACAGGAAGTGAACATTAATGGAGGTTACTAATCACACCCAAAATGCCCCTACCATTAACTTGTGAGCACAGAGTAAAAAATAGTTTACTGGTTTTGTTTATTTATGAGACACTGTGGAGGATGAGTAATTTCCAAAATACTAGAGAATTTAAATATTAGTTAGGGTTGCAAAGAGAGGAAGAAAGATTCTGTGAAATTATAGTCCAGAGAATGAAATTGCTATGCCTAGAAAAATAAAAGCAAGATCTCTTTCTGTAAATAACTTTTAAAATATATATATATATATATATTAGCTAATGTCAATATGGGTATTTAAAATAATTCAGGTCACAATAATCCACCTTCATTTTACAATACCATAATATTGTACGGGTTTTTTTTACACATGGAAGATGCCATATATCTTGACTTTAATTAGGTTTTTGACACTGTCTTAGATACATTCTCATAAGCAGCTGTTCAATGTTTCAAGAAAAAAAACTAGACAAACATCCATCAGCAGTGACACAAGTACAAATCATTCTGGTTTGGACATGGGCACTTCCTCTGAAGCCACCTTCAAGTCTGTGATTTTAAGTAAAATTGGCTTCCCATATTATTTGCTATTTACTATTACTCCACTATATTCTTACATTATTTTTTCATTAATCATCTGCATTTGAACATCATTACTTCAGCTCCAAAATCCTGATATTTAAAGTCCATGCAAAGACAAAAGTAAATGTTTTAAATGGTCTTTTTAGTTGCTGACCCAGACAGACACACTCTCCATAGCCATCAAGAGAGTCAGAGTTGGGGTTTTTCTTGCTTCATTTTGTTGTTTTTTTTTTCTTTCTTTTTTTTTTTCCTTTAAATTGGGATTAAAAATATTATCTTTTAATATGGGGCTTAAAAAAACACCTAAATCAAAAGGGATACATAAAATTAGGAAGCAATATTCTTACATATTAATGAAACATCAAGAAAACATGCTGCATTGATAACATCCAAGTTTCGTACTCTTAAAAACAGGGACAGGACTTCAAAAATTCAGCCATATGTTTAAAGCAGAAATCTAAAGTTGTGAGGAAAAAGAAAATGAGAAATCAGACAGCTGGCTTGTCAATTAACATTCATGTCAAGGACAGAATTCTGTGATTTTTCAAAGAAAATGTTAGTTACTTGAAACAACTTGTGGAAAGGGTTTAACTCTTTTGGAGGGAGTGATAAATTTATTGGTTTTCCAAACATAGAAAAAGAAGACTTAGAAACTATTAAAATTACTCATTTTGACCTTTATTTACAGGAAGAATTTTTTGATCATGGAGATGAAATACCTCTTCTTTTGAATGTATGTTGCTCCTGATGAGAGGATGGTAGTTAAAAGACATAAGTGAAGCTTGCAAAATTTACTTTTAAACCTGATTTGCTTTTCCAGTCTCAAAAACTCTTCTTATATTGAAAAAGTTTCTTATTTACATCTGGTGTGTGCAACACCTGTAGTTGCCACAAAGAAYCAAAAGGGACTTCTGAATGTCCTGCCTATGTGTCTTGCTTTCTTCAAGGAACCTTTGAAGTACAGGCCTTTAGAGCCTTTCAAGAAGGTTCTCATTGTCAGATTGACTTTCATTCTTTAKTTATTACAGAAAGACAGAATACATATCTGCTTTCTTGTTACTAGGACAATTATAACTGAATATCTGYAAGGATTATGACTTTAAATGTGGTAAAAGTATAAAAGGCTACTCTGTTCTCAGTTTATTGGGATTGACAATGATGATATTACAAGTTGTATATACTGTATTAGACTAACAGGACAAAAAGCTATGCAAAATGGTCTTATATTAAAGTGAAAAAGACATTCCTGGCGTACATTTTGGACATTCAAAAGACAGTTCTGCTATTGTTAGCATTGCCAAACTCGTATTTTAATTAATGTTAAATGAAGGGCTATTCAAAGGAAAAAAAAACTTCCTGGCCTTGACCTGAACCCTTTACCAGGTATGAAAACTTGGAGAAATCCTGATCTCCTTACCCAGACTACAACCTTCACACTGGCAGTGTAGCTCAGACAAGAAGCACACACCCTGCCAGGTTGTTTAGGGAGGGAGAGGGCTGAAGGGCACTAGCAGCCAGTGCCTTCTGGATGGGAACACTGCTTGCCAGYAGAGACATATGCTCGTGGTGATTGGCTCAAATCAAAACTGAGGGGCGACAGGCACTGGCATGCCAGCAGGCAGTGTCATGAGCTGCCTTTGTGACTAAAGAGTCAACATGTCCCTGCTGTCCTCTAATTTGAGTTACAGGAATAGTACGGGTTCAAGATGTTTGATGAGCCAAGAGTTAAGATTTTGGCCAATAAGCAGTATAACTTTTGCTTTTTACATTGGCCCAAGCTATATATCATCATGTAATCTTTCAGGGAGACAAAAAAAACCCCAAACCAAACCAACCAACCAACCAAACCCCACCTCCCCATCCCGTCCCCCCCCCCAAAAAAAAAAGTGTGTTTCATTTGTGTCTTGAGAGTTTTTTATTCTTTGTATTTTATTTTCCTGAGAATACTTTTGAAGAATATGAATGCTAAAGCTGGCTGAACTTTGCATTTACCAGTCCAATGCAGATTGTTGCTTTTTCATTCAGCTTCCTTACTACACAATTTTGTCAGTGCACAGATATTTAAAAYTGTCAGTTCTTTTCTCGTGCAATGTTGGGCTGTTTCAAACCGAAGCTTCCACATAAACAGGAGCTTGTAGCAGAACTTGAACTAATGAGCACCGAACTTGCATGTCACTTCTAGAATGTGAAGAAACACAAAGAAGCTAAAAATGCTTTCACTGGAAGCTAAAAATGACTGTTTTTCTGTGTCTGTTCCTAAGYAGCTAGTCACTGACTGAGCAGAAAAGGCTGGAGTATTGAATATGGGGCAAGACAGCTTACGACTTCTGAAGAGCTGTCACTTTTTTTGTCCTTTTTAGCACAGTGAGAATTATTTTAGCTGTGTCTCAAAAAAAGTTTAAGAGAAGAAAACAGAAACAACCACCAAATAAAAACTGCCTAAAGTAAACCAAATAGCTATGGACTACCCAGATTTTAAAGTTGCTTAGTATCTGCAATCCGGCACACAAAATAAATTTTAATAAATAAGATGACATTTTAAAATCTAAGATATTCACAAAATTCATTCCTAACCAAATGAAGATATAAGTCTGATCACTTRACAGATCTGGATGGATTTTTTTGTTGTTTGTTTTTTAGCAGAAAAGAATATAACTGTTACAGAATATAAGTAAGAATGTTAATTCAGTTGTTTTCCACTGGATTCTATTTTTCTCCTCCCCAACATTTTGCTAATGGTTGTTTTTAAGTGCAGTAATAGTAGAAGTGTTATAAACACCTGGAGGTATGGTCACTCACCCTAATATTTGAAATGGAAATAACTTTCACAGTCATTTTTGTAAAGTTTCCTGTGGATTAAATGACAGGAAAAAAAAGTTCTTTGTGAAGGCAAAGGATGAAAAATAAATAGAAAATAACTTTGTAATACATTTGTTGGATGAAAAATAGAACTCTGGAGTAGTAAAGCAGTTTTTTCTTTAAATCTCAGGTTAAAGATTTGGAAGGCATTATTTGATATCTCATGATGGTTGAGAAAATGTGATTGAACTCAGCAAGTGCCATCAGCACGGAGAGTGCCTTTTGTGATGGAGCAGTAGATCAATGAAAGCGTAAATCAGAATGAAAAACAAAACAAACAAAATAAAACAAAACTATGAATTTTAATCCAGATATTTTGCAAATGTGATATTGGAAACGTTGTGGAGAACGACTTAGATACTGGAAACCTTGTAATTAATATGCAGAAGCTTCCTGAAATTATATTCGTACTGAGCTTTGTCACTAAACCAAAAATATCAAACTATACTTCAGGCTTTACCAAACAACTGCACCTATTTGTTGTATGTTAAAAATCAATACAACAGCAGTCAACACAAATATATATATTTAAGGATAAACTTTGCTGCAGAAACAGATTATAAATGTCCTAATATGATCAAAATTTCCTGTCAGTCCTTGTATTGTCATTATTTGTCTCTGCTGCAAAGCCCCAGAGATGTGTTATTGGTGCTCGCTGCCTATGCTAAATTGAGACATCCAAACCTGGAACCAGCGTGCATCACAAATAAYGTGCTACTGAGTCACCAGTTACAATCTATTTAATTTTTTTAATGTAATCCAAAGGACAAGTTTCTAGATGTGATCTGTGGGCTGGGGAAATGTTTATCAAACATTGAGCAATTTCTCAAATAGATAAATTTTCTGGAACACAGATTTCAAATGTTCTGTGATTAGATTTGCCTCAATCAATCCATAAAAGCRCTGTTCAAGTACAGGAATCCATAGTAGTGAAAGTCAGTTCCTAGTCTATCATCCCCTTTCTCTACATATGCTTATACATATAGGCATCCTTGCCTTTCTTTTAATTCTATAGCATACATTCTAGGATTTTTTTTCTCAGCTTCATGCATCTTCAAGGAAGAACTTGTCCTTCACCCTTTTTGTCCTTTTGAAAAGGTACTGAAAACTGACASCACATAACTGACCAAACCTACTCCCTTTTAATTAGATCACTGCTCAAATGAGCTTAACTGCAGATTTAGTAAACTAAGCAAGTGCTTCTAAATCCAGATTAAGGTTTGGCTGTGTACAGAGAGGAATAACAAAGAATAAAAGTTGTTAAAAAATGCAGAGACACACAAAATCAACAAAGAAAACTGTTCATGCTGCATCCACTGATATGTGCAGAGTACACATTGTGTACACACAGATACTCTTTGAAGTTGACTTGGCATGTTTCCTTAAATTTTGTCTTGTTTCCACTGTCTTGGTGAGGGAAAACTCGAACATTGTTTTGTTCTTTTCTTGTTTGTGCCTCTGCTAAAGTAAATTTGGAGAGCATAAACCTCACTGGAGTCCCACAGGTGCTAATCAGGTCTTCTAGAACTCTATTCTGAATCATTTCTAGTCAGTTGTGATATTCTACACTGCTTAAATGAAAAGTTAGCCAACAAAACCATCAGTAGCATGCATCTTAAAGCATGAAGGGAAAATGACGTCAGGTAAACAATCCTTTAGCATACTTAATAGAAGGGGATGAGTTCTGTAAAACCCTTAAAAGCAATTGTTTAAATTAAAGATGGAGAATTAAAAGATTGCATTCCCTATGTACATAGGATGCAAAGCTTTCTCTTTTTTTTCAACTTCTCCAGGACCTCTCAACATTTGGTACACTTGTTTGTAGAATGAGAAGTGCCTGAARTTACTGGGCAGTCAAGCAGGTTTTCACACATTATTTGTATTCAAAGCTCAGCTTTCTTTTTTGCAATACAAGAAGCAGCAGCATCAGAAGAAGGTCAGTTGTCACAAATATTCCTTTTACAGTATCACCTAACAACAGTGGACCATGACTTAAGTGGACTTGAGATTGATCTCTTTGTAATACTTACATCTGTTAAAGTAAACAAAGGTTGATACATTTTKTCTGACAGTGATAACACATCTTTGATTTCAAATTCAATGATTATCAAAAGAAATTACAAAAGAATTTATTACCTATCAAAAATATATCTTGAATATTAGTACATAATTTGGAATTATAGTACTCCCTAAGGTTAAACACTGCTACAATTAAATGTTTATTTACATTTGTAATAAAATATTAACTTTAACAACTATTTTCCCAGTATTTTATTATTTCTTCCCAGCAACAGTCTTTATTACTTTCTTTCCACAGCTAAAATAATAATGATATAAAAATAGCAATCACTTAAGGACTTCAAACTTTAAAAATTGCAAGCACTCAGGTATATCACATTCACAACTTGTGCATTTCCTTTTAGAAATAGACAAAGTATCTAAAAGAGTCTGAAGAGACCTACCAAGAAATTTTAACTCTGTGGGGAACCTATGCAGTAATTTTGCCAGTTTATGTTTTTTTCTCTATAAATATTCTACTATGTCTTTTTAAATGTTTTTTAAGATCTTAGAATATTACTTATACAACTGACAGATCCTAATGTTTTCTGTTCTCATTCTAGTGAAAAGAAGCAAGCATAAAATTTTTCTAATTATTAGAAAAATTAGAAAACATTAATTTATAATTGGACTACACAGTGATTTAAAACAAAAACTTATCATTAATATAATTCAGGTAGTTTGCTAAGAGTGAGAACAAGGAATGTCTAGGCAAAGGTTGTCTCTCTTTTCTGTGCTTGACTGCATAGAATGTAATTTTGCCTTATCACCTCAATTAAGTTAAAGCTGGAATAGTGGTAAACTCTAACAAGATGCTTTAGGAAAAACAGGAAGGAAAATTCTAAAAGCAGTGCAAGAAAAGTAAATGTGAATTTATACAAGTGAATTAAACTTGTGAAGTGACTTGTGGTTGATGTTACACACCACCAGAGTGAACAAAAGAAAATGGAAGAAAAGAATGCTAAGTCATTTTTCATAATATCTCATTTTCCTGAACAAGCCAAGTGCCATAATCAGAAACTGTATTGACTGGAAGTTTTTATCAGAGAGTAGATAAAATTGTTCATTAACCTACAAAATTTTAATTTGCAGACAATTTAAGTGTGAATTCATAGTGACCTTCTAATTTAATTCAAGTTTATAGAACTACAAATCATAACCCAGAAAGGTAATTCACTGCTCAAAGACCTATGTAAGAAAAATAGAGATGAATTTCTCCTTTTCTTTACATGTCAATTAGCATTATTGTCAAATTTACACTACCTTCAAATTAATTGAGAGGAATATAATTTCAAAATCACAGAATTTTGCACCTCCTTGTACAGGGCAATGATTTCAATGTGTGAAACTGCTTTCTTTTATGAGACTTCTAAGATCCAAGTCTTTGTTGTAGGTTCTTTCAATATGTAAATGTGCTGCCTTCTGTGAAAAACTTACACTTAGAAAGAAAACAGTCTGAGGCACAAATTTTGTTTGCAGTTTTATTCTGACAGCTTGGTCACAACAGAAACTAGAGGGGGTTTAAAGTCCCYGGGGAATGTCTTCCCTCACCTATGGAAAGCTGAAATAGTAATGCWTGTTCTCTGTGTAGTGTAATCTTGACTGAAAACTCACAGCGAAAACAAGAGTTTTTTCTTCTACTGAGGTTCTTAACAAAACAAGGAGTGAAAATATGCATTCATATTTAAACAATAACTCTGAAAAATTGTCCTGCAGTTCTCCTTAAAAAAAACCCACCAATCAACCAAAATAACAAACCCCCAAATCCTGTACAGTAGCAATTCTGAAAGGAGGTGGCCTGGGTCTTCAATTGCTTCTTTCCTATTTACTCTTTCAAACCTATTTCAGATAGAGGGGCAGGGCATAACTTATTTTTGTTCTTCAGCCCAGCTCTGGATCTGTATATGATTAAGAAACCAAATTAGGAACTGAATGACTGAGAGTTTAAAAATGCACCTTTGTTCTCCTTAAAGAAACCACCTGAATGATTGATAGAAAGACTTTGGATCTACAATTCTGAATYAATCTGAAGAATTTGCATAGGAATAAGAAGCCAGTGCAGTAATGATTTTAGTCTGCGTTCGTGATTAATCGCCACAGAGCAAAATATTTGACTATAAATACATAAGAAAGATGGCTTGCAAAATACTTTTCTTTAATTACTATCATCAATGACATGTTTGCAAATATAATCATTTAAGGTCTTATCTAAGGAAGAAGTTGACCTCAGAAAGCAAAAATTGTCAAAGCATAGTTGATACCAGACTTTTATATAGTCACATAAACCATATTTTAAAAATGTGTAATTTTAAAAAAAAATCTTCTTTATGCGTAATTTTAATAAACAGATTTCAAATTATCATAAAATTTTGAAAATTTCTGACTCCATCACCAAATTTATTTTCCTAACAGTAAAGCTTTCTCATTATTGATGATGTTAACCCATTCCATACTTTCACCACAGATACTCTGTTTCCTTTCTTTGAGCAGACTACTATTCTGCATATATCCCCCTATTTTAAATTCTGGTCTGAATTTATACTTCTGTTAAGAAATGGAATAAGATATTAGCACTATTACGGCTCATAAATCCAAGCCACAAACTAGTGAGACAAATGAGAAGCACCCAGAAGCCTCTGAAATATCCATAGGGAAGATGCAAGCTCTCTTGTAAGTAATGCTTTATTTATTTTTTAAAGTGGTATTTTGGTGCTGATGAACAGKATATCACAAAAGTGACTTTATATGGTTAGAACTGTGGACTGTGTTCTGGGAAACAAATCAAATTAAAAACAAAGAATAACTCATGAAAATGTAGCCTCAGATACAATATAGAATATGTTGTTTTTAGGTGCTATATGTTCTAAGATTTGTACAATGTGTTCTAAATCAATTTACTTGGTGGCAAATTATAAAATGGAGTAAATCTTAAGATCCTAAAATTAAATGTTTCCTTGAGGTTTTTAAATTAATGTAAAAAACACAGACTGATTTTTCAGTACACCTATAGTAAGGGGCAAAAAGCTCTATATTGTAAAACCCAACAGTAGAGAGAGAGTGTTATTATTAAATGTTAGGTGGAAAAAGGACAGTAATGGATGAAGAAAAAATGCCATCTGAGTTAGACCCATGTCCATTAGTTCAGCTAGGATGGATCAGGCATCATCCAGAAAAATCCCAATCATAAAAGTAGGACAAATGCATGTTTCTTRAAATTGTTTTTCTCTGTCCTCTTAAAGGGAAGCAAAATAAAAGAGTACCTTGAACAGATATGCATAGAACATGGTTCTTTGCAATTTGTTATGCATTAAAATTCAAAATAAAACCAATGCAAGAGATTACATGAATGTTGGCAGATTTACTAGTACTTGTATCAATAGAAAGTCTCAATGATTATTCAACAGCTGATTTATGACTGCCTAAGACTGAATAATTAGTAAAAATCTATACTCCTCAATGCACATTGCATAAATAGGAAAAAAATCCTATCTGACTTCCCTATGAGAGCTTTTCCATTGACTAAATAATTTCTTGGAGATGTCATCTTTAATGCATCCTCTAAAATGTTATCCTCCCTGTGCTGTGCATTGCCACCTCCTGCAATATGTTCAAAAGTCCCACAGTGGTGTAATTTTTTCTTTTTTAATATCAGCAACCAGACTCCAGGGAAAGGATACATGGGAATATTCAGTTACAGTTATTGGGACGGGGGCGAGGAGGGAGGAGGAGAGAAGGAGTGAGACATGAAAGTAKTTTTTTTCACTTGCAGAGCTGTTTAGAGAAACTCCAAAAATATCAGTAGCATACATTCAAAAACATTGGAAAATATGTCAGTCAAAAAATATACACAGATATTTTATGCAAAAAAAATAACAATAAAACTGGCAACTTCCCAACTCTTTGTTGATAAACACCTGATTTTTTCTTACCAGTCTTGATAGACAGTGTAACAATGGATTTAGTGAGACTGATAGGAAAAGACTCTTGTGGATTACCTGAGGTATCTATGAATTTGGAAAGGGAATCTCTCTTTTACTCAGGAGAAAGGATAAAATGCAATTTCTCTAAAAAACATGCCTGGCTAAGACTCAAGTGTCCTCTTGCTGAGCCAGGGTATGTGTTCTGCTACATTTGGGTGTGGAGGACATGCTGTCCCTGCTGTGTGGCTGAATCATACGTGTGACGAGGAGGCACAGAGTCCCCTCCATGCCACTGTTCAATAACAAGAGATGTGTGAGGGCCCAGGAGCAGCAGTGGCCACCAGTACCAGACAAAATGGCCACAGAGCTGAACCCAGAGAGCAGCAGCAGGGAGTCACTCAGACTCAGCTCCACAAGGAAGGGGGTAACAGAGGGGAGCAGGCAGCAGCGTGGCTATGGGAAGGGTTCGGGTCACTCAAGGAAAGTCTGCAGCCTCCAGTGGGCCATGGCCTGGGACAACCCCCTTAGCTCCCAYCCTGAGGAGCCTCCCATCCTGTGACACCTGGGTGCCCCATTCCTATCTGGCTTCAAGGTTTCTTCTGTCTTTCTGAGAGAGGGTGCACAATTGGTTTGACTTGAAACTAGTTGAGGTTTCACTGGAATCTCAGGTTGCTAAGTAATTACTGAACTTTGGTCGTCAATAAAATCTTACACGAGGTTTTGTGTCACAATTTTCCTACAAATGAAGAATCATCATGGAAATATTGAATCCTTAGATGCTACAGGCCAAGTTTTGCCTTCATCCTCATTCATACCRTTTCAAAAATGTATCAGTTACTTTACTGAGTGTGGAATTTTCCTCTGGGTTGTTCAAATAACATGCTTCAGATGATAGTTTCTTAACCATTCTTCCAATTAAATTCTAGAAAGGAGTCAGACACTGTCCTTCCATCCTTTCATAAGCACTTAGAGACATAAAATCCATATGCCTTTCACTCACTCTACTGTTATACATCACAAGTTTTACACTTCTTTTTACAGTTCCTTTTATACCCAGAACAACAATTTCACTGTGTGTAAAAGCTTGTGGTGTATGTAATGGCAGGATAAACAATTACAGACTGTGGATGACATATTGTACAAGAGAAAGGAAGAAACATAGCCTGAATGATTGTGCAGACTAAAGGGAATAATAACAGGGGGGTGCAGAGAGGAGAAATAAAGGAGGCAAAAGCAAGTGTTAGATTTGTTTGACAGTCTATTTTCTAAATACAGTGAACTGACAGAATAAATTGACAACACAATATTCCCTTTTGCTTACTTAAAGCCTGCCTAATGATAGAGAGGCTAGTTTACTGTGGCTTAAATTAGACATGTAAACCCAGAATCTCAAAAGTATCCATACACCCAGTTTCCTATGAAATAACTGTTAGGTTATARTCTCCTTAAGCCTGAGTTCATAAACTGTGAGAAGGAAGAAAATATGAGGCCTGAAAAATTTCAGTGATCAGTGCTGCATCACTATGATAGGCAAACTGAAGATGTATGTTAATAGATACTGAGCATAGAGGGAGGTCTGTATGGCCCCTGAAGGGAGCAGCTAATACCGAGGTCACATGGAATTGGTGGGGCTGAACAAAGGYCAGCCAAGGGTAGAAACCAATATGTCTGTCACACTGTATTCCTTCCAGGTCTATGAATTCCAGCAACCACTTTTTGGGAGGACAGGGTCCACACAAATTCATGGCAGGAAATCCTGTTAGCAAACAGATAGGCTTGCTTTGCTTCAAGATTGTTTACTTCTTGTTTACTCTTAAATAAGTCCCAGGCTTGGCTACATTCCACTGAAGTGGGATCTAGATGGATATTTTCATTCTTACTTAAAAAATATTTTATTGTCCTAGTGACAAAGAGAAAAAAACCCTCTACCTCTCTGCTTTGCAAACATAGGAAACAAGATAATTATTATATCATTATTATAATAGGTCTGTAGCCTGGTTTCCCAAGAAAATAGTTCTCTCAGTTTCTCCCTGAAATCCTTAGAACTTATTGGTCACTTTTGATCATGTCTAACAGRGATGTAGGTGATATGATTTGGTAAGTATCATAAAAGTAGAAAACTGTATATAGAGAGACTTTTAATAAATCCTTTAATGAAGGGAAGAAAGATGAGTCAAACCAGCCATTTCCCAGGGACCTTTTTAAAACATATATTTCAAGCATCACTGGTTCTACATAAACAAACTCTTGACAAACTCTTTCTGCACCCTATTTTCCATACAGGAATTGTCTCTTATATTAAGCAGACTCAAGTCTTTTTAAGCCTCAGAGATCAACATAGGAGAAAGCTATTATAAATGCCCAAACCACAGGAAAATTTTAATATGAGTTCAGCCTTGTATGCACGACCACAAATCTAACTACAGGACATGAATATGAAATGAATCAAGCTTCATAACTTCTGCTCAGATGGAATTACTTTTCTGGTTGTATCTTACAGGTATTTGGTAGCTCTCATCATGGCCTAAGCATTATAGAAGACACTATGCAAACACAGAACAAAAAATCTATTCCCTTGCCAGAAGACTCACTACCTTGAGTAAATGCCTGGCTTTGTCTGAAAGAAACAGGAAAGGGAGTGGGAAAAAGAACAGAAAAGAGAGAGAGGAAATGTTACACAATACTTTCTTTTTTGCTGTTATATAAATGATTTTTAATCTTATTGTCTTTTAGCAGTTTTAAGATGATAAATATATTTCATTACAATCAGTTGATTTTCACCTAGCAGTGTTATGACAACGATGATCAGTTCTTGACAGAACCTAATGTACAGCTCTTCTGATGTATAGAACTATAAAATTCAAAATTGACAAATTCATCTCTGGCAGAACTGTGTAAACTTCAATCATACTCCTAATGTACTCATGTAAATAGGTGTTTCTAAATAGTCAAAAAAATTTWAAAAAAAAGTATTCCACTCTTAAAAGCAAAAATTAGAATTTTGATTTCTTCTTGTGTGAAAAAGTAATTTAGATAAAAATATAAAAAATTTAAAACAATGTTTAAAAGAACACAATTTATTTAAGAAATAAACTTATTCCTTTAAAGATGCCAGTAAGTAAAGTACCAAGAATTATCAATGTTTACCTGAACACACACAGTCATCCCATTGATTTTGAGAACAACTCCAGAGTCATACAAATAGGGTTTACATTTACATCGCATTGAAAGACATTAATTTTCATACACAGAGGAAGGAAAGCTAAAATTTCAGATGAAATAATTATAATTATTTGATTTGTCGAAGTTAGCAACCTCAAAGCTAAAGTCATGATGACTTTGTTGTTTCTATCCATGTATATTTTGCAGTGCCCTTCAGAGATTTCAATTAATAGTTCAGGCTCTGGCTACATTAAAGATAACATAGACGTCTTTGAACCAAGAAGACAGTTGTAGTCCTTTAGGACAATAAAGATTATAAAGCTCTGGAAGAAGAGCTTTGCAGCTGGGAAAAAGAAATCTCAGTGGGCAGGCAGAGATCTAGCTATGCAGTGTCTTTCTAGAGYTTATTAAAGAAATCCAGAATGTGTGATTTCAGTGGGGTTTGACCATTCAATGGGAATGACCTTCAAATCACTCATCAACTTGTATTTGCCTCTTCATTGTTCTTTATTCCATCAAAAAAGGTAAGAAGCAAAAACAAATAAAAAAAAGAAAGGCAACAAATGAAGCAAAACATTTAGTCCTGCTCCTTGGCCTAGCCTCTGATAGAACTTTCCTTCTTAGTAAGAGAAAATACAGGACTCTGGTAATTTTCCAATTATATACCTATAATTATGTATATTATTATACACTGTGGTTTAAATAGATATATAGGCAAATTCATGGTCTAACCTCAATTTTTACCAAAAAAAGAATTAAAATACTATTTYTAAAAACTAAAGTTAAATAGTTCAGATATTGCTTTGGAATGTTTTGGATGGTTTCGGGGTTTTTCTTAATATTAAAAAAAAAAAAATTAAAAAATCAAAGCATGACCTCGGAATGGCAGAACTCAGAATGGCAGTTTTTCTTTTGTAGCCCTAGAAAGTTACACTGATTTTTATAAATAAAGAACTCAAAAAAAATGTTGATAGGTGACTGAACGTGATATTTTTCAAAGCTACTTCATTAAAACTATGTCAATAAAAATCATAATTTTTGCACTGAAGATTATTGATCCAAAACTCTATACCACCATTTCTGTGCTAATGAAAGTGTGATACATACAACAATAAGTGGCAGTGAAATCCCAATAAGTTTAGAGAAGCAGTGCTTCMGATCAAGCCCACTGACGCTGGAACTGCTTTTCATTGTATGGAAATGAACACACTGCTATGAAAATGCTCAAGTGAAATTTACTGTAGAATATTTTTTTTTCTGTGTCTCTTATTTTCTGTTTAAAAAATACCCCTGCTGAAATAATTAAAACACAGATTTTACTTAAAACTTAGCCTTGAAGCATAGGCCAGAGGTTTTATTATTTAGAAGATGTAATAAAAGAAAATTTTCTGCCTAATTCCATGAATTCTGCTTCAGGACTGAACCAGTATCAGATAAATTAGAAATGTGTACTGCTCAGGAACAAATTCCAATGGTGTCTTAAATGGCATTTTTTTTCCATTAATAATTCTAGTGGCAGAATTTTTACAAATTGCTATGGTTGGGGGATTTTTAGTAATTTCATCTTTTTGCATATAAACTTTCTCATTTAATGTTCAGAAAAATAAGATTTTAGCCAGGTACAAGTTAAGTATTGAAAATAAAAAATTCTGTCCATGAAAAACCATGCTGTCTTATATTTAATTTCATGTTAAATGAGAATGAAAGCCCAACTTAGGACTTTTTGTGTTACAYAAAATATTTGTAACACATTCCTTTACAAGCTAATGAAAATATTTTACTTTTTACCTTTATAATTCTAATTGCTACTGCGYAGATGCTATTCCAGTTATTTTAGATTGGATTTTAGGTGAAACTGGTTCTTGAAAAATTTTTAGTCGAATTAGAATTTTCCATGGACCTCTATAAGCACATATTTCAAGCATCACTGGTTCTATACAAAAGCTTGAAAAAGCTCTTTCTGTACTCTATTTTCCATATGGGAWTTGTGTCTTACATTAAGCAGAATCACAGTTTTCTGTAGAGCTGCGTCATTTTGCATTAAGCAGCTCCTTCCTCCCAGCCATCACAAGCATGTGCACACAAACCCTYGTAGGTGGGAGTCTGCTTTGTAGGAGGTATATTAAAAATTAAATTTCTAATGCAGAGATTCTGATGGAGGGGGCACATATAGCATCAATCTCAAGTTTCAGTTTGAAGGATTTTAAAGCCTGCATATTACATTAAAACTGTCAGAAAGCTGCTTCTTCTGGGCCCACAGGTGAGCTAGCAGGTATAGATAAGCAAATAGCAATGAGACATTAGTTCTGAGCCCTTCTGTATGGTCCAAGATTATTCACTCTGATCACTCTGCTTTTTTTTTTTGTATGATGCAGTTTCCTGCAGGGATTTTGAGATGCAGGTCAAAGTGAGAAAAATCTTTGAAGTATTCAATTTATATGGATGAACCACAGCCAACCAAAATGATTCTTTGACAAGCTGTGTGTGGAATTCATCCTGAAGTGCAAATCATTCCAGAGGGGAAGGATGGATAAACTACTAAATTTTCTTCTTGATAAAATAATGCAGGGGAAAGGGAGAAAAATCACATTTTAATAGAACATTCTCTAACCTTATTTCCTATTAAAACTGGGTATCAACACTAAAAGCCTGCAGTGGATCTCATAGAATCTACCTGTCTATGAGAAAAATAATTCTTTTTTATGAAAAAAACAATGTGAGATCAGCAATGGAATGAAAGAAAATTACTCAGGGTAAATAGATAAATTTAAAATGCACTCAAGTTTTTCACTTTCAACATCATTACTAACATAAGTAAAAAACACCTGGAAAGTGACCTGTGGTAATCACACACATACCCAAAACATCCTTGTTTGGGTTTTTTTCTTTTCTTTTTCCTTCTTAAACCAAGRATTTTTTCTGTCTTAATGCTGCAGTAGCATCTTGTCATTTACCTTATGAGCATTCTTGAGCAGCATTGAAGACTACAAAATGCTGAAAAACTTAAACACCCATTGGCCAACAGTGCAGAGATGATTTATAACAGATTTTTCAACTATTTMCAGTAATTCAGATTCATGGAAGAAAAAGGTATAGATATGCAGTCAGGATGATAAGTGTTCCTGCTTCTTCTGTGGAATTGGAAACCAGAGAAGTGCTCGAATCAATATGTTTTATTAATCACATAAGTATCAGAAAATGGTATATTTTAATATATAGATTTAAAATTGTTTCTCTATTTACRTTTTCTTAAACTCAAGAAATTAATTAAAAGGGAAAAATGATTGGTGGAAGATGGAGAAATGAGAGTTCAAAGAGCAATAATGAGCTGTTGAGATCATCATTCAGAGATGCCRTTGATACCAGATATTTTTAAATTAATTGCTTCACTTTACTTGGTGACATCTAGTGCCTCATTGACAATAAATGGTGACTGATTATGATTAGAAGCCATTCTTGCAAAAATCACCTTTGGGAACTGTTATTTTGCAGACTGGTTCTAAGGTGTCAGTGAATCACTGTCTCACAGCTATATTGTATAAACAAGAGACAGTGCTTTCTGGAAATAGAAATGGTTATCTCGGGTTGAAATTGTTGCAGGGAGGYGGAAAGAGTCCCTCTCTAGTGGAACAGAGAAATAATCTTTCTTTTTTTGCAGCTAACCARAGCTTTGAGGAATACACCTAAAATATTCTGCTCTGGATGCAATTATTTTTTCTTTTTTCTATTTAATTAAGACTTTGGGATTGATGTTGGAGTGCTTCTAATATCTTCTGTTCCATTCCAATGAGTAATGACTGAAAAAGTCAAGCTTTTTTCTGAGCTCAGAGAGTGGACTGTTCTGCCTGTTACCTGTGACCGAGACTGTAGAGTTCCTTATTTTCAAATATGTAAAAAATTAAAAATGTACAATGTGATTTAGACATCAGAATATGACTATCATTTAAATTTACCTTTGAAAATAGTGTTCATTAATGCACATTCATTTATTTAGACTTGTAARATGACTGGATGGAATACAGATTATTCATAAAATCTGATTTTCATGTTATGTTAGTTTCCCATATCCAATTTTTATTTGATAGTTGGTTACTTTTTGATTGTAATAAATGTATCTTGCATTTACTTTAAAAACATAGCTATAAAAATTGGTATTGATCAATCTCCACTGCTAGCAACCAAYAGTGAGAATCTCAGCCTAAATAAGTAACCATTCCCTAAGAAATTAGACTGCTGGTCTCTTAAAGACACTATTTGAAATGTCATTATTTGAAATGTTGAGGTTAACCTTSACTTCATCCTTTGACTTCTATGAAAAACAAAGAAAATGTATTAAGAATATCAGGAATACTGGACTTGGGTAAAATTTTGATGTCTCTTGAGTCAATAGTACGTACTTAATTTCAAGTCATGGTATTAGTTTTCATTTATGTAAATATTCTTAACTTCCTACAACAAAATGATGTCTGTGATAACTGTCAAAGATGGATGGTCTAATACAGTTCTACAATGCATTCAGGTTCTCAGAACTATTTGTTATTATTGAAAAAACCCCAAGCAAATAACCAAAAAAGAAACCCTAAACCCCCCCCCACCCCGACCTCAAAAAACAACAACAACAACAACAACAACAAGTTCTGGCAATTCCCTCTTTTATGAATAAAATTGAATTTTTGAAGGTAACATCGATTATGTTTGATGATCATGGCATAAATCTATGGTAACAATTCACTGAATTATTGATCCAGAACTGGTATTCTTTGCTATTTTGTTATTATGAACAATAAAGAGCATTATCAATAATCTTAAGAAAAATTTGTTCTGTCTAGTTTTCTTTGGTGCTAACACTGTAAATTTAAAGGAATGGGAGCTGGATCTTTTCTGTTTGCCCAAAATAATATTTTCTATCAGAAAATATAAATCCATTGAAATAAGTAATTTGAATCCCATGTCTAGACTTTTTTTAAAGCCTTAAATAGCTCAATAAGGTGAAAAACATTGTTTTGAATTCTCCAGATTAAAAATGTTTAAAATTTTAAGTAATGTTTTGAAGTATAACCCAGTAATTAAAAACATCTTCTAAACAGATTTTTAAAAATTATTTTAATGACATTTCTTTTCTCTGAACTGATGTTTCAGTTCACTGATTTATATGCCCACTAAGGTTAGAGTACTTGATATTTCAGAAAAATAAGTTCAGATGATGGAAAAACTTCTTTTTTTAATGTGGTTCTATCTGTAAATTTAAAATTCTAATTAATTCCATTTTGAAAGTTCAAATTCTAAACACTTTTCTGTATTGTTGGTCAGATTCTTAGCATCCACAAGAGCTCAACTGTACAAGTTGTGTCAAAGTTGTTTCACTTCCCCATAGTCACTTTAAGATGTTGCTTCCGAGATTTGTACGCACTTCTGAAAACAATAGAAAAAACAAAAGATCCCCACTTCCTTGCCCTAGAATTTAAATCTCTTCCTATGGAAAACATGTGATGAAACAGTTGCCTCCACTACTCCATTTATTTCCCACTCCATTATGAAATGCCAGCCACTGAGGGGAGTAAAGGCAGAAAGTTGGGATAAGGTATGAAAGAAAAGYTTTTCTTTCCCTGTTCTTGAAAACAAATAAGCAGCCTCCATAAGACCATAGACACTAGAAAATCAAGCTTCCCTTGTCTCCAGAACTCTCTTCTACTCCATGATTTTTGCAGCTTGAGTGAACCTTCAAATTTTGTAATTTCACAGGAGAAGTGAAATATGTYGGCCTCTGTCTTTTTTGTCATTTAATTGCCAACCTTCCTTAATCTGTTGTCTCTCCATGTACAGTCTATGAGGAGGTCACGAAAWGCCATTAATGCCTTTTAAAGCCAGTTGAGAAGTATTAGTCATTGAAACTTTTAGTATAATGTGAGGAGAAGAATACATCCTGACTTCCCACGTTTTGTGTCATCTGTCAAGTTCYTGAACTACACAAATGCATGTAGAAAAATTATACAAATGCTTATGATCAAAAGGTAGCGCTAACAAGTTTTCTCCAACCCAAGTTAAAGATTTTTTTCAGAACATTAAACTAACCTATTCAATTTTCTGTTGGTGTTAAAAAAAAAAATAAAATAAAGACATAATAAAATATGAAATTTGAAATTTGTTGTTTATTCAAATAATTCATGGTACTGAAGCCCTAACTACTCAAACAAGCCTGCTTACAAACCACTTTTTGGTAGTATATATATGCCTAARTAGATTATTTAAGCCATTAAGTCAATCAAAAGGGAGGAGGGCGTAGAGATGTGTTTCTTGTTCAATGGATYTTGCTCACAAATCTTCTTTACATTTAAGAATAGCAATATTCTGAGGAAAAGGSCTTTTTTTATACAACCTTGATTTTCTAAATTAACTATAATTTGTATGAAATATAGAAGTCCTTGAATATTCATTCTCTTTATGGCAGTAGTCACATAACTTTAAAAAAAGTTGTTTTCCTTGATCATAAAATGATAACGACTCAAAGTTGCCACCAAAGTTTTTGAGTTGGAACATTTTGAATGAATTTGGGTTAACAGCAACAGACACTACCTCAACTGCCTTTCACAGAGGCCACTGGGACTMAATAATCTCTGACTACTACATCTTGCATCCTCAGTGCTTTTTAGCCTTTACCCATCAGACACACTCTAAAAATCTGAAGCATACATTTTCACATCTATTGAACATCTGGTTAAGTGTTTTTCACTAAGCAAATGCAATTTTTACTAGCTGTAATTTAAGCTGCTCCTGCCCGAAGAAAGCAGAAGAGTGATACTCGTTGTCATATGGCCAAAACACTTCCGTAAGAAAAGCTCTGTAAAACAGCTGGTGGTGTAATTTTGTTGGTTATTCATTTTTTAGTGTATGATACATTCCTACAACAAGCAAACAAACTATATAACTCAACAGTAATTAAAACTGTGTTAATTATATCTACCAACAACTTGGCCACCTTCAAATCTTTCYTCAAACACTAGTGAGTTTACAAATCACAGAATGGCTCAGGTTGGAGGGGACCTCTGGAGATGATCTGTTTTAACCTGCCTGGGCCACCAAGAGCTGATTGCYYAGGACCATGTCCAGRCAGCTGCTGAGGTCCAGAAAGAAATTTGAACATTTGTAGTTTCAGAGGTAGCAGAAGAAGAACCCATGAAATGTGAGTGTTACCAAAGATGTGAAGAAATCATAGAATAATGTGATGTTTTGTGGCATGCTTTATGTTCTCACACAAAGATAGAAGTAGATCAGGAGGAGAAAATCTAAGTCTAATAAGGTTAACCCTCTCTGCAAATTTAACATTTAATTTAAGAGAAAGCCATCACAAAAGATTCTATGATATTTCTTATCTGCTAGGTTAACAAAACAAAGATTCAAACCATAAATTTATTTCCTAGATCTGAAATCACACCCCCCAATTTTTCCATTAACTGTWGCAAACTCAGTCCTTCATGTAAAGTTTTACATGGTTTTTGCTTAAAMTCATCAGATTTTCTTGCATATGAAAAGAATATTCTTGCCTTGCTATGTGTATAGATTCAAACTGGACAGAAAATCAACCTGAAATACATGGTGTAACACAGAGTTGGACAAATTGTTTGGAGTTGTAATTCACAACATATTTGTAGGCAAGTCACTCCTGGAAGACTGGCCACTTACTGTTCTTTTTGTTTCCCTGTCTTAATGCCTGTGGGGTGCTCTCTTCCTCCTTGCTGCCATCACCTTTACTAAAACCATAATTGGTTCTGAGACCAATTACGTAATATTCAAAATAAGATTTGAATCAAAGTCATATCAAAATTATATACAGCTAAAGTGAGCTACACCTATGTATGTTTAATTCAAATTGTTGAAATTTTAAATTGCCAATTAAAGACATTAGTGAAAGTCAATACAGCATTATTTTAATGACTCCAAGATAATCCCAGAGCAATCAATTTAGATCAGAATGAGTTTATTGTAAAGTGCCAAAGGTAGGGGGAAAAATGCTTCCTTAGCACTACAAAGTAACGATCTCTCAAATGAATAATGCCTGTTCARAATTTAACTAGATAATTACTTCATTTGCATTTGCTAAGGTGATAAGAGGAAAGAAAAGACAGCTCAGAGGGAAATGATGTAAGTGTTAAAAGGTGACATGCAAAAGACAGTGTTCCTCAAAGTTCTGGCTTACCAACAGAATCCATTTTAAAAGGAACACATCTACTAACTCAGGCATCCTGGTGGAAAAGAGACAAAGCAGAAAAAATATGTAATAGAAAAATACATTACATTACAAGAATCTCTGACAYGCAGTTCAGACTGACTGGAGGCTGAACCAATCAGATATATTTCCATTCTTGTTTGTATATAATGAATTTGAAAACTGACTAAAAGAACACAAAACTGCTGAGATCTATTTCCATATCTGTTATTGCAGCCTTGCAGAACAGCAATTGTGCTAGTCATGGTCACACCTGCAGAAATAATACTATTTGAAGCAAGAAAAATAATTTCAGCCATTTGTAGTTGCCCTGGAATGACCCTTTCTTTTATCAAAGGTGAAGATTCCCTCTGTTTTTCAGCTCTAGGCCATCACATTTAGTTTTTGAGAAGAAGATTAAGCACCTGTTTGTCTTCAAGTGTAGAAACTAGATTTTTGAAATACGTAAAATTGTGTGTATGCTGCGATCACTTTCACCTCTAAAGCTTTCTAGCTGGTGGGGAGTATCCACAAGTATCACCAGTGTACCTCGCCTGGTKTTATATGCTTTGTACTGGTATTTTGTGGACCTGAGCTCCATCCTTGCATAGTATGTGAAGGAAATAAGATTTTTCTGAGGATTACAGTTCTAGTGAATCTGAACCCCATTGTTTTTATGGCAAGAGCCTTCCCTGGTTGCAGTATTTACAAATAGAGTTGCACTTGTGTTTAAATATGCAAACAGAAAGTACTTATGAGAACTTTGTAGGTTTCAGTTCACTGTCCAACTGTTATGTGCTGTTCTGGCTTATTTTGTCTTCTAAAACTGGGGCAGATTTTTATGCTTTAGGATACCTGTAAATATTTTAACATTGCAAAATATTTCTCCCTTGCAACTGAAATAGCAGCATTAGTTATAGCTAAGGTGCTGACTCCTTTCCGAAAGAGGGTACCAGCATATGGAAATGAAAAGATTTTGGAACCGGTGTGGGAAAAAAACTCCAAAAAGCTGTTGAGTCTCCATGTGAACAAATAGATGTTCCTGAAAYGCATTCCACTTCTCACTCTCATCCCACCCTGAGCCTTCCTCCTATGTGTGCCATGATCTTTTAAACAAGATCATAATCATTAAGATAATATTTTTAATTTTTTCTGCTTCTTATTCTTCTCTTCCCAAAGCTTATATTTTAGAAAAAGTACAGTATTTCTGCTCTTCACATATTGCATTTCTTTTAATCTAAGATCACATTCCTTCATTCTTTTTAGTCAAATCATAACCATAGTTTATCATTGTCATTATTATTATCATTGTCTCAAAACAGGACACCAGTTCTTAAATGTTAAAAAAACACTGATGTACTCATTAAGGYAAGGTATTTCTGTTCTGTTTTGTTGGGTTTCTTTTTTCTTTTTAAGACAGAGGATATTATAAAGGAAAGAAGTATATATATATATAGTTAAGTGAAATATTAATATTATTTCTCTGAAGAAATCTCTCAACAGTCATAGGATATATTTCTAAATCCTTCGACCTCATGATGAAAATTTATTTTCCTTCAGGTGTGTATCTCAGAAGGTACTGGTGCTTTTCAGTTTCATTCACTGTGTAAGAAACTCTGAATAGCTGCCTTCTATATCCATTTAGGTGCTAAAGAGATATTCATGGAGTGTATTAGTTAAAGTGACAATTTTGTCATCTGTTTTATTTCTGAGTTAAATCTGTAAGCAAGGTAAGCAAGAACATTTTTCTGAACATGATGAGAAAAGATCTCTAACTGTCCTACACATGATGTGCCTACCAGTCTTTAATGAACCAAGATTRGATGGCCTGAATGAATAGTGTCTTGGAAGGATGGTAATTTCTGCCTCATTTCTGAGTCATTTTTACATTATTCTAGAGCATTCAAACTAAACGTTCTATGCAAATAATCAAGGAGGCAAAAAGAAATTTTRTTTTTGAGGGGGAGGAGACATAAAAATACTTAATTTTTTTTCTACCAAAGTGGAAAAAAAAAAGATTCAGGGAACTATTCTTAAGGTCAGAAAGGTTGTTTTGTGTTTGTTGGTGGTGGTGGTGGGTTTTTTGGGCTTTTGGGTTTTTTTCTAGAAAGAAAACTCATCTGAGATTCATTAGAATCAATAATGAATTTCAAAGTGATGAAAAAAAAATCAAGCTGCAAAAAACAATAGGGTAAAAGATAAAAAGATGACTAACACAGTTGAAAGSCAGCCTGGTGGAGAGTGAGACTAATGTTGGTCTGTACTGATCARAGAAGGAAAGCCAAAGGCGTAGCATGTCCTATCAGAAAATGACATCATCTGCACATGAAAAAGAATATTTTGCGTGTTTCTTTCTGCAATACCCTTTTCTGCAATAATGGTTYGATTTTGGTGTAATAATATTACCAAATATATGGATTTTCAGTRTTAATTAAAATGTTGTGATAATGGGATGTTACAGCATAGAAGAGTCATGGAAGMAATCTGCGTTATAGTACACATCTAYGCATTTCTTTAAATGAAATTGTCTGGTYATGAGGACTTCCCATTTTTTAATTTTTAGTTCTGGATGCCATCTCATATATAGGTATATATTGCACTAATAGTTGTTATGTGTAATTTGTGACCTTCTCAGGTTGACAACTGGAAAATCAAAAGTTGAATTGGTTTCTGTTTTCTAAAGCCCTTTGCTAGGGAAGCACAATGTTGAAGCTTTCCTCTTCCTTAATCTATGTTTCACTTGAGCTCATTTGTCTAAATTTACTAGCAAGTTTTAGACCTTAGTCTTTATTTATTGATATGCAGTTCCACCTTAAACCCCTATTTACTAATCTAAGCAAGATAATGAAGGTGTGCTACATGTATTTGTGAGAGACTGAAATAATTTATGGCTTATTTACATGAGAAAGTTCACAAACAGGAAAAATGTGATAATCTTTTATTCCATTAGGCCCTTTTATCTTTGTGGTAGACACAGGACCTTCAAATCAACACTTGATGGATTTTTCCTTCTTTTTAATAATTGATCTGTAGTGGACCAGATTTTTACTTTCCTCTTCAGAGGAACCTGTCAACAGATGAGATAGAGCTGTGTAGAACTGTTGAATCTTTCAATTGCCATCAAATTGCCTGTATTATCATTTTATTAACATTTGCWATTTGGTTATGTTTTCACTGCATGTGACTTGTTGGGAGACCAAATATTGGTCAAATCATTTTATGTAGTGTTAGTTTGATTTTTGCAAAGTTTATTTTGTCTTTTTACTGGGAAAAATGATATGGGAAAAGCTTTTACTTTTATTATATGGATATATAGTTTTGTCTCAACCAAATTTAGCCTGGGAGTGTATACAAATCCCCCATAACTCAGGACCCTCATGCCAAATTCACCAAATAAATTATGAGTGGGCCTGGACAGTGAAACAAATCTCTACAAGGGGGAGTGGTAGAACGGGAGGTGGAGAAACTGGACTGTAAGAACCAGCAGCTGAAGCTACCTAATGGAGAGACAATGTGCTGGAAAGTGAGGAGCCATAGAGATAAATTAGAAACTGCCTTTTTGAAGTGTTCCCATATAATAAATTGAACCACAGGAGCAGCTGAACCTAAAAAAACCTGGTACATCTCAGAGCTGAGAATGTTTATCTCAGACACGTGTACCTGTTGGATTTATCCCAAATATGGCTGTCTAAACCAATGCCTGATACAATGGGTCTTAGGAAAAAGTTAGAGATCCTGTTTTCCTATGGCAATTCCCATCACCCATGACCCTGACCAAAGCAGGGTCTGGAATTCAAGTGAAAAGTCACAGGAAGTTCCCCAGTCTGACCTGTATGGGTGTTCAGAAGTCAAATATTCAGCTCTGTGAGGAATGGCAGGGGCATGTTCAGATGGGACAATGTATTTCTGCTTGAACATGTATGAATGTGGCTGGACTCTGACGTACTACTGAGTTTCCTGCCATGTGTCCTGAGAGAGTTTTTATCACATAGTAAAAGATCCAGGGAAAGTAATGGACCCCAAGCACATCCCAAATGGACAGTGCATGGAGTCCAAGCCCTGTCTGAGACTCAAACTGATAAAAGCTGGGTTTCATTATGTTGATCATCTKTATGGTTCAGGGTACTACAAAGTCATGGTTGAGACACTTTACTYCTATATTAAAAATATAATTACATAGAGAGGGACAACACTGACTGAAAAGCAGAAAGTGGACAACTGAAGAGCCAATTRTACCACCATTGCCCTTTTCAGAATATCTCTGAATAAATATGTCTTTCAGCATACTCTAAATGTCAGTGGAACCTGATATCCTGGACAAACCAGAAGGTAGCCTGCAAAGAAAAAATTAAATGGACTCAAGGTGAAACCGGTTAGTAGCTTTTCTCACTACTTTGTAAMAAGCACAAGAACTGTTGTAGTTTGAAATTTTGTTTGGTGTCTTTTGTTGATTTTTTKGGGGGGAGATCTGACTTTAGGGGAGGGGCAGGATTTGGTGTGAAATGATCTCAGGTTCAAAATCAACACCATCAAATGCACTTCACTATGTTTTCCTAAATATAGGGAAGAACCTGTCCATTTCAGACCATAAAATTGGTTTGATTGAGAAGTATGTGTCGTAAATGAGAGTGAAGGTGATGTTGGCAAAATTTGCCACAGTTCATCAATAAATAATTATCTGGGAGAAAGAGCACAATATGATGGACCTTCAWTATGCATTTTAATTATGGGTTTTAATTGCCTTTTGAATCCTATAAAAGTCCRTGGCCTACAACCCTTTAGCTGTTTTATTTCCTATCTGTAGGACTGTGCCAGCGTTTGTCTAGCTCCAGCGAAACAGTAGAGGACACAGTGTCTTTTACCAGGGGATAAAAAAAAAAATTAAAAAGCTATTATTAGCATATAATCTTGAATTTTGTCCTATTAAAAAACTCAGCTTGGCAAAAAAGTAACTTAGATTTATCACCTAAGATAAACACAATGAGGATGAGCTAAAAAAAAAAAGAAAAATTTGAAATATAACAGACTATATAATAATGCATATGCAGCTCTCTGTCTATTTTTTATCTGTTAGTAATGGGAAAAAAAAAACCCAACAAAACACAAACAATAAAACCAGCCTCTACAGCTGTAAAAAAAAAAGAAATTGAAGATCTTTATTATTTGATAGACCATTTGGCAGGGCAAGTCCAATGGCCCCTAAAATTATTTCTGGTTATTTAAGGGATCTTTGATTTTTGAAAGCTCTAGGGAGTAAAWTTTTGATGTCAAAGATCCAAATTAAACAGTGACACTTCAAAGATCCTCCAGGGTCCCCCAGTTTTACTATGGAATACCTTGTTCATTATATGAATGAAATGCAGTAAGAATTTCTCTGTTTAATTAAAAAGAATAAAAAAGACATATGTGTGTTTATATAAATTCAGAATAATATAAAAKAATATAAATTATATAAATTTAGAATAACTCTTCCAAAAGCTGACTGAAAACGTTCAAAGGGCTTGTCCACAATTCATTCAACAACTTAGAATTCAATTTATTAGTTCTTCCATGAAATGTTATCATTCATAACTGAAGCTTAGTTGCTGTCCTTTGGTAGATTGGTCTAACACAGGCCTTTAGTTCTGACCCTCAGTGCTTTCTTTCTTCTGAAGTTACCAGCTGTGCTTCTTATCTGCATGTGTCAAATATTCAGCCTGTGTTACTGGAGCAGATGTTATTCATAAATGGAGTTGTTAACTGTGCTGATGAGGTCAAACTGTCTCCAAGAGGTCAGTGAAACTGGAGGGAAGGAACAAATGAAATAACTGAAGGACAGGCTGGGAGAGTTGSGGTTGTTAGGTCTTGAAAAGAGAAGGCTMTGGGGAGACCTTAGAGCAYTTTCCCATTCCTAAGAAGGACCTACAATAAAAGATAGAGAGGGGCTTTCTACAAGAGAATGCAGTGAAAGGGGTTATGGCTTCAAACTGAGAGTAGGTTTAGAACAGGTACTAGGAAGAAACTCTTTATTGTGAGGGTGGTGACACACTGGAACAGGCTGCCCAGAGAAACATCCCTGGAAGTGTTCAAAGCCAGGCTGAATAAGACTTATGAGCAACCTGGTCTAGTGAAAGGTATCCCCCTGTACCTGTGGCATGGGGATTAGAACTAGATAGTTTTTATGATCCCTTTCAACCCAAACCTTTCTACGGTTCTGTGATATTAAAAAATATATATATATATAATTGTAGGCAACCCTGTGAAAGTGTAGTCATCTTTATTCAAACAAACAAATAAACAAACACAACCACCTAAAAAAAGTTAACATAAAAGGGTCTTTTTCATGACGCATGTTTAAATTTAAATTGAAATACTTGAAGCTCCTGTTGAAGGCGCAGAAGAAATGAGGACTTTCTGTGCTTCAACAGGAAGTGCAAGAAAAAAATTTCCTTTCCAGAAGCTTTTGCAAGGTCGTTTGGTCTCCATGAAGTTCACTCTGAGTCTAGATTGGGGAACTAAAGGAAGTTATGGAGTCAGGCAGAAGAGTCATTGCAGTATATAATGCAGACCACTCCAGATGCTCCATAGCCAGCAGACCTTCTGATGGAAACTCTATTTGCATCTTCTGAGCCCAAGCTACAGACAAAGTTCTTTAGATTTCCACCCCTTTTATCTTTCTTTGGAGGCCTGATCTTTTTCCATATCATGTATCTATTTAATCCACAAGTCAACAGTGAATACACTAAGGAAGTACCTGTGATTTGTTCATATCACCAGTTTGCCAAACCCAGTCCTCTTCCCTTCTCTTCACTCTTGCACTCACAGTGTGAAGCATCTCATAAATTGTTGCACTGAGAAATAGTATTGCTAACGTCTGGATATTTTATACATCTAAATATTTCCCCTTTACATGGCACAATAACAATCAATTTTTGGCGAAATTATAGAATTTTTATGGAGTGATAATTTTTTTAGTTTTTTGGGGGCGGTGGGGTGTCCTGTTACAACTAAAAACAAATCCCAGTGAAAATTACTGTAGTCAAATACCCATTCTATCTGAAAATGAAACATCTTTGGAAGGAAAATATTTGGTTTTTTTTTTAATTGAAAGTACTATTTTTTATTTTTTTAATACATTAAAATTTAAAAAAAAAATAAAATCATCCCTTTGAGATTATTCCTTTTTCTTCTTCTATATAAGTTAAAATTTTTGTCCAATATTTCTCTCCCATGGTTTATCATGACACCAAGGGAAGATACATACAAAATTATTCTCAATGCAAAATGGAAAGCACAATTAGAAATACAGAAAAAGTAGGAATAGAAAGATAAAACTAAGATAAAACTATGCAATATTCCTGTGAAATACCACAAAAAAAAWTCCCATACAAGGTATTTTTGTTATTATTTTTGGCCAAAAGGTAAGAACAGTAATTTTTAGTTTAGGGACAATCATCTTTCATTTCCAAGCTTTTACTTGTATATTTTCTCTGAATAAAACATGAAAAGCAACTAAGGAATGGTGAAAAGTACCCACTCCTCTGATTCTTGGTCTTTTGAACCAACCACTAGTACCTGAAAACCTGGTGCAATAATGTSCATGGTGAGATTCCCATTTGCACAGTACACAACAGTCACATATATTTTTCYCTTTTAATATAAGGCAAGATCCTGGCTTCTTCACCTTCGTTCYCTCAGTTTCTGGTGAACAAAAGGTCATACCCATATCCTGTAGATATAATTACAGATTTCTTGTATGGATTATCTACATCTTGTACAAACATTATGTAACAAAAGTGTGTTCTGCTTTATGCATGCTGAGTAAAAACTATACCTCTGGACAGATTAACAATCATAAAGATTTATTCCTGGGATACACAGTGGTCCAAGCTGGTCTAGAGGGTGAGCAGTATTTGCAGCAATAATCCAGTAACAGAATGGTAAAMACTTCTTGTGTTTTTAAAAGTTTAAGTTCAGTGCTCATCTTGCAGAGAAAACCCATCACTCAAATATTTCCTGACCTCCACTCTATGCAAAGGTGAAAGCAAATCTATAACCATAGACAAAACCCTTATGTTTATTCATAACTAAAATACTCACAAAATGCTCATTAAATGCAGTCATTACATATTAGGTTGTGATCCCTGGCTCCAGGTTGCAGAGTACATCTTACCTTCCACCCCCTTGTTTTAATTAAACTTAGGAAAAAGATCATAATTTTGTTTCACGTGCCTAAAGTTGAGTAACTGAGAGCATTTCTGAGGCTTGTCAGCTCTGAAAAACCATACAMAGTTTTGTCAATTACTGACTGCTAGTATGTCACAAGGAAACCAGCTGCCCCTGTGAACCACAACCTTCTGTCCCAGAAGTGTCTGAAACATTCTGTTAGCAAAGTGGTTTTAAACCCAGTCATGGATGTATTTACACAAAGTCACTGTCACTGTCACTGCAGAGAACACAGGAAGAGCCTCAAAGATCAGCTTGCATTTATATTTGCTGCCTGTATGTTTATCTCCTCTCCTGTTTGTGAATGCCTTTTTCTGCAGAGTGCACYTTGGATCATGTACAAGCAGATGCTTGTTAGAGGGGTTCTTGTCTCTGCTGTCAGATCTAGGCAATCCTATCTGGCCTTGCAAAGAGGGGCAACTGTGACAGGTCCATATCCTTCCCACCAGTGCCACGATAGATCACCTGCTAGCAGAGCAGATGGGATTTGTAGATGGCCTGAGTTAAGCTTTATGCTGGCAGCCTGCAGAGAAGACACAGAGCCAAAAGACATGCCAGATCATGAGCACAGTCCCAGGTTTGCTTTGTCAGAGAACACAATAATGATTAACCTCAGTGGTTTTACCTCCCAGGATCAAGACCACAGCTGGTAACACACAAGATATGGGATTAATGCAGAAACAACACACTGAAGTGGTATACCTAGACCACTTTTCTGGATAGGGACATTAAAACTAAATCCTTACTTGAAGGATGAAAGGTGCTTGTTAGCAACATGGCTTGACTAGAGACACACCTTGCAAGAGCCTTGATGGAGTCTTGTCATTCTGTACAACAAAGAGTTGTGTTTTGCACACTAAGAGCTCAGCTTTTCAGTTTCATCCTTTTTTGAGTGGGTAGTATTTTGAAGCAAAATAGATTTTTTTTTTTGTTTGCTTCCTTGTTTTTAAAATGATTGTCAGAATATTCAGAACAGTGTAAAAGGGTTCCCAAAATTGCACATCCACAGGATGGTTCCTTCTCCAAAGCAGGTCATAACTACCCATAAGTRTTTATGCAGTGAAATGCATAATGATCTATCATTCTGATCTTTTATTTATTAACTTAATATTTACATGTTCTAAAAAATAAATTGACCTCCATAAGGTAGAAATCAATCATTTATTTGGTCGATTGGTTGGTTTTGTTGTTGTTTTTTTGGGGTTTTTTTTAGATGTGCTAACAAAATTAAGATATTCAAAGATTTTCTCAGTGCTTATCAGTGCTTACGTAGAATACACAGGAATCTATTAGATACAAATACAATAAAATGAAAACCTAGTATTTTTCCTATGCGTGGTTTTTACACAAAGGTTCTCACAGGTACTTTTCATTTTAAAAGCATTCTTAGGTCTTAAGTAACTAAACAGAAACACAACCAATGATATGTCATTGTGTCAGTTTACCCACAATATTTGTGATAACTAGGAAAACACATAGGAAAAAAGTTATTAGAGTAGTGAAGTGTATTCATGACAGATATGAATTTAAAAGAATATTTTATTTATTGAGGAGCCTTGATGTCCTTAGAAAGACATTATCTGATGTTAATGGATACAGTGAAAAGTGTTCTATAATAAGAAAATATAAATATTTTTACTCTTAGAATGTTTTAAACGTCTTCTACATATGGAATATTGTTTTCCTAACACTGTATTCCCTGGTGCATTAAGTAATTTGCTATTTCCAAATAATTTCCAGTTTCTGTGTTCCAGGGAGTGGCACAGACACAACAAATGAAAACTAAATGTTTCATTTTGTTACCTTCTTAATTCTGTCTCTGTGCTTTTTTCCCCACTGCATTTCTTCTTCAACTCTTCCCACAAATACCAWATCACAAGAGAAGATTTTTTAAAGTACATTACTTGTTTGTTTAGTCATTATTTATTCTAGCTAAAGGTGTTTCTTCTTAGTATGCACCACCTAGAGCTAATTTTTTTTCTTTCATGCATATCTGTATGCTGTCCTTCTGCTAGCTATTTCTCTAGCTTCATTATCCCACTGAAAGATCAAAAGCAAAATTTTATATGCAAGGAGTGTGATGYAGAAACGTTTATCTCACCTCAAGATCACGCCTACCTACTAAAATGGAAAGACGCTGGATCCAAATCTACTATTTTTAACCTGTTCACACACCATCATTCAGGCAAGAAAAAATAACTATTTTCCTTTCTTATTTCTGGAAACTTGTGAGGTTTTTATCTTCTTCCTGTTAGAGCCAGGATTAATGCATGGGAAAGGCAGATTTTCGTGTTTGGACTCAGATGTTTACCATCTAAAGTACAGTCTCACAAGCTGTGAGCTCCAGCTAACAAGGTAGAAAATGGATCTATCTCTAACTCTTTCCATGGTCTTTTAAGCACCAATTACCCAATAATGAGATGACACCTTTATTATTTATACTTTTAACCCAATAACTGACCACCTGAGGTCTGCAATGCRGACCTTTTCACCCAATTAGAAAAAACTTCCCAAAACCATGAAGAAGGTGAAAGAAGAAGAACCTAGCCAAAGCCCTAAAATCCTCCATACTGCCCCATATTTATTACTGTATACTAAAACCTCAAATCCTAAGTTCTACATCCTGGGACATCACACTTCCATTCAAACTACTCACCCAGAATCCCAGTGCTACCGCTCAACCCTGGAAGCCTGTTCCACGGCCCCAGGTCAAATGTAGTGCCTGCCTAGGCAGTGCCCTTTAGCACAAAAAGCTAAAATTCTCAGCTTCCAGGGTTCCAGCAGAAACTCATTTTTGTTTTCCTGGTGTTCATGAAAAATGAGCCAACATTTAGAAGAATCTATCGTAAACCCAAAACATGAGTCCTGAGTGTAGAGTGAAAAGCCCATCCAAGCATATTGAAGATAGCATATTTCCATATCCATGGCTTACATTTTTCTACATTAAACTGTATCTGCAGTTCTACCACTGAGGCTGTGCAACTGGCCTTCATCTTTAACACTCTGTAGTATCTGTTAGTAGCAACAAGCTTTGTCACCTGACTGTTTCTTTGATATTGAGCAAAGAACCTCCAGGGCATACTCCTGTTGTCATCATCAGAAAAAAAAAAAAAAAAAAATCATTTATTTCAGTGCTTTGTTTCTTATCTTTTTAATAAGCTATTTATCCATGTGGACACTGGCTCTCTTATCTCATGGCAGCTTAGTTTCTTTAAGAGCCTTTGCTGAGGGATTGTGTTGATTGCCTTTGGAAATCAAAGGATGTCATATCAACCTTTGTGCACGGGCTCATTGCTTTCTTCAAAAAACTCCAATAGATTTGTGAGTTCTGTCTCTAAAGAAGACACCAGTTCTATTTTTTTACACTAACTCTTACCAGTTTTTGCAGAAGAAACAAAAGTGAGCACCATTTTTCAATGGTACACAGGTGGAAGATGACTCAGAACGTTTTAAAAAATTGGTGACATATTTACTATCTTCAAGAGGCTGGAAATCACAATCAGCAACTCACTAATTTCAGTACCTTCAGGGCTGACCGGAAAACATTTGTTGGTCCTTATTTACTAATATTTAACAAGACAGGTAGTCAAGGGTCAATTACTTGTACATATTTCTTAGGCCATTTCACAGAAAGGTTGAGTAGAGATGCAACTGGCAGAGGGTTAGATGATAAATCTATGCCATTCAGCATAGTTTCTGAAACTAGGAACATTTGAAGAACTCAAACTCATATCAGCTTGAATTGTTTTTGCAAGGTTCATTTATAAAAGTAACTGGTTTGTATTGTAGGCTTCTATGRGGCATTTTACCTAATCCTGCATAACAGGCTGAATTAAATTAGCATCGTATCATACCAGTGAAAAATTCATTAATCATTTTAAAAGTAGTTTAATGCTATATTTCAGTGGTMATTCTAATGAGAAACAAGCATAATATTAGTAGAGTTCCACAGGAATCTATTCCTGGCCTCATGTTATCTACCGTTCAAGTAAAAATTTGTAGAATAATTATAATAATTTTTTAATACTGCCAAAATATGAGCTTAGATATCTAGAAAGAAAATCCCACTCCAATAGGTAAAGCTGAAAAACAGCAGCACACAGCATCAATGAGAAGACTTTCAAACTAGYTGATGGTGTTACACTTCAGGTTAACGAGTGAACACAATGTCCAAATAGTCACATCTGAAAGTGGAGCTACTTTCTGTGGAAATGCCTGTGACAGACCCAGCAATTTACTGATTAAATTATTTCAGGTTTCACATCAATCATAAAAAAGCAGCCTGGATAACTGGAATTTATTAAAAAATGACAGAGATGTAAAAAAGTAACATGAGAGACAGAAAAATTGCCTTCTAGTGAAAAACTTGGCAAATTCTACTTTCATAGCTTATCCATGAGAAGGTTAAGAGGTTTTTTTATCTTAGCCTTGAAGTACCGACCCAGGGAACTTATTTCTGAAAGCAGGTGACTAATTTGGATGCAGGAAAAGAAAATATAATGCAGCACAATAGCTGGAGGCTGAACATAGTCAAACTAGGAAAAAAAAAAGGACATATTTTCATAAGAACAAATAATTAATTAATTTTTCATGATTTGAAGGTACTGGATCAAGATCAAATGTCATTCTATAGCTTAGAATCTATTAAATTTAAAAAAAATTGTATTGTCTTATTCAGAGGTTCATATGGCTCATTGTGGTTTTGAAATTGAAACATTTCCAGATACATTGTGTACTTGAAAAAGAAATTATAATATCTGGAAACAGAAACTTTTAAAGTCATCAATTATACAATTCTAGAAATTATTTTGAATTATTTTTACCATTTTTTTTTCCTGCTTTCATACTAGAAAAAAAAATCAAATTAAATCAGTATTGTTTCACAGAATTGTAATTAAGAAAATAAGTTAAATATGTATTTTGAATAAATAGAACAGCATGTGTTAAAGTTCAGATGAAGTGCTTAACATAAACAAAACCTAGTCCTATTTTCATTGTTTGTCTTCTCTACGATTTTTTCTGTTTATATTATGCTATTGCCAAATGATCCAAACAGGAGMAAAGTCTCATTCTAGGTCACAGAAGAGCTCAAAATTAACCCATAGAGAATATAAAGCACAAAACTGTGGCTGTTTTTTTATTTGTCTGCATTCTTAGCAGTGGTTAATAGTTCTTAGGAGCCATGCCTCAGAAAGAAAATGTTTTTCAGACATTGGAATATTTAGGGGAGTTGCAGAAGATTAAGAAGGTTATTRATAACAGGAATTTCAATGGAAAATGTACACCACTATAGTGCATATTACGTTATCCAGGGATGCCTAGTTCAAGAATTTTTTTGTTTTGGTGTGRGTTTTTTCTGCTATATCATGAATTTCTGTGTGTATTTGAAACCTTCCCAAAAAGTTGCATGGAAGAAACTGAGTTACAGGGATAGAGACAACAAATAAATTTTCGTAATAAATCTGTGGTTGTTCCAGCCTACAYYGGTGTAAAAGGTTTTTTTTTTTTTWAATGCAAGCTGCACTGCTCTCTGTTGTGTGTGTATTTGTGTTCCAARACTGGATCAACTAGCAACACTGTACAGAACAATGACAGGCTTTAATGATGATAGCTGTTAGATACCATGATATAAAGAGATCCAAAACTCTAAAGTTGTTATGTCTTTCCTGAGGCATGCTCTGACAATGTTATTCATGATAAGATGTCACAGCAGCTGTTCAGGATAAGCACCAGGCAAAACCACATAACAGCAACAGAGACCAATAAATAGCAGCTTACCACTTAGTAATATCCTCAAGCTGGCATGATGTCTTTTAATGAAAATCTTGAATATTCTTATTTTCCATAGTCCAAAGCAAGTGGCCTTTCACATCCGTAACCAGTTGCTGTATTAGTGAATGAATTCAACACACCAGAGCAATTGGTGTTTCAACTTTCTGCAGCAAACACTTATAGGAAAAAATCTGTCAATAAGAAACATTAACTTTGAAACTTAGAAAGGAGCACTTCACTGCAACTCCACCCCTAAAGAACAGGAAATATTGTGGAAAACAGAATTAGCAACATCATTAGTGCGTCCCAATCTTTTTTCTTTTGTTGAAATTTTTATTTTAGAAAGTTAAGGTTTTCTGTTGATTTTTTTTCTTTTACACAGATTTGAGCATTTCCATATGTGTAGATGTGGAAGGTAATTATGCAAATACATTCAATGAAAATTGGGGSRTGGGATAAGTGACCTCASCATTGAAGAAGAGMAATAAAGGATAAGAYATAAAGAAAARATAAGAAAAGTTAAAGATGGATAAGAGTTTGTTGTGAAAGGCTATGAAAATAGAGATCTGAAGATGCTTGAAATACACCAATTATTATATAAATGTTCTGGTCACCAGCACAGAAATGGCAGATGCTTTGTACTTGTGATCTGATAAGTTCTAAACTATGATATCCTTTGGAGTTACAATAAAAAGCAAGAGGTAGTGGAAAACAAGCTCTCTTGAATTAAAACAGATCTTTGAGAAAAGCATAAATGGAGAATACTATGATATCTCACTCTTTTATCAGTCTGTGCTACAGTTTYTGTTTTCACAAGCTTCAAAAATTGTGCTCCTTTTTGTAGTTTTATTTCTTGGAAAGTTGATAAGGAAGCAGCTGTAGGGTTTATACCCAAAATGATAASCACAAGTTTATATCTTTCTCTCTTTAATCTGATATTTTTCTTTCTGTCAATTGTACTACAGGACCTTTTCCTAAGAGCAGTACAAATATAATTTGGGGTTTTCACCAGGTGTCATGCAACTACTCAAAGCATTGGAATTGCTTCCGTGTAGTTTAGTGCTGGGGAAATGGAGGACGTGTAAAGCTYCCTACATTTGATGCCACACAGCACCCTTCACATTTTGCATTCTGGCATAAAATGTTAGCCATCCAACAGATGTACTTAGTGTTTAATTCAACACTGGTGATCAGCTTTGCAATTCTGTGTACATTGGGTAGATTTTATGTTACAGCATGCTTAGATGTATATTTAGATTCTGCCGAAACTAATAATTTATATCAACAGCAAACTGTTGGAATATATGGTTAAATAGGACCTACCACATATTCCAAATACAACAGAAATAAGATTAAAAGATAGGACAACTTGAGTATTCATTGCCTGCACGATACAGGACTATCTGTATTAGCTTTGGAGACATCCCACAGGCCTAAACACCTGCCTTTCACATAACACAATGTAGGCAAGACAAATCTTGACCTCTATTGCACTACTTGTAAAACATTATAATACTTCTTTATATTGCAGGCTCAAAACAGTAAGACTAGTTAGTAAGACTAATTTAGATCTTGGTGCTCCAATATTAAGCCAACAGAAGCCAGAAAAATGTTTGAATATACATTTTCAGTGTAAAAATTATATTTTATTTATCTTTCTTTTCAGAAAGAAATGTCTTTATWGCATTTCTTGTCCAGTTCCAAGAAAGAATTCAATATTAAATGGCAGATATGTTTAGCATAACTTTAAAGATTTGGACTCATGTTTCTGTATTTTTATGACTAAAGCCTATTCTTGCTAAAATTCAACTCAGGCATGTGTCTGTATGCAGAG
Organism: Mixornis gularis; assembly: GCA_003546035.1. Lineage (NCBI taxonomy): Eukaryota > Metazoa > Chordata > Aves > Passeriformes > Timaliidae > Mixornis > Mixornis gularis. The sequence goes on along the minus strand of QVAJ01000025.1, from coordinate 5,844,729 downwards.
TTCACAAAAATAAATAGGTATAAAAATGTGTATTCTAATTGTTCCCTCAGCATGTACGGTTAGGACTAGATAATAAAATTTATTTTGCAATATAAGGTACAGCAAGTGTAAGCAACACAGACAATTGCAACAGTAATTTAAACAAAGTCTGCAGTACTCTAAGCAACTATGGGGTGAACACATTAACAACTGCCTCAAGTGAGAGAAACATTGAGTGCTGGAAATGCTGAGAGACTGGCGCTATACATTATGTCTGAAAATTASTAAGGGAAAGTTTAGAAGTTAACAAATGAACCCATTTTAAGGGAAATTGGAGCCCATTTATTTCCCTTCAAATGTAGTAATTTAATGGTTTTATAGGGTTCTTGCATGTATGAGATAGAGAAACGGGAGGAAAATGTGATCCTTTCAGGGGCTAGGACTTGAAAGATGACAGAGAGGTTTGTACATTAGCTGCAGTTTACCTCCAAACAAATTTATAGAACTGTAAACAGAGTTCCACTTATCTAGTTAGGAAGAAACAAATGCATGTAATAAAATGGTAATTAGTAGATATAATATAATTTGTGTTTCATCAAAAATATAACATCTAAATCATTATTTTTTATACTGGTAGGAGGTCTGCTGCTTTCATTTCTGGATAACAACCTCATTTTTATTTGTGGAAGAAGGCTGTCTTTAATGTGTGCATCTTACAATTTCTTGTTTTTCTGACTTTTTGTTTGTATTTCTTAGGGAAACAAGTAGAAAATAAAACCAGTACAAAATTAGAGATTTGGTTTCAGAAATTAATGTATATTATGCAAATTAATAGAAAATAATTAGGTAGGTATTTAATTCACTTTTCATAGTGWAAATGGGCCTAATTCATGAGAAGCATTCTGAGAAATTATTAGCTTTTATACCAAGCCAGCAATTCTTTTCTTATATGACTGACATTGCAGAAGTAGCCAAAAGCTTTCTTCAACTGAAATGGTAGAAGTAGGAGTCTATAGACAGGTACAAGGGATTGAAAAACCCTACAGCAGCCAAAATAAAGTGACTTGATTCAATCCTTTGCTCACCTAAAACTTATATCAAACTCCCTAGAATCTCATGAGCTATTTATGTGAGAAAAGAGAGSGCTCTGAGGAGCAGACTGTTCTAGCTGTCTTAATAAAATCCTGTGTTGTATTCTCTAAAATACTGTTTGGATATGTAAGGATATATAAGGATTTAGTTAGGTGGTTTTTGTGGTTTTTTTATTATTATTATTATTTTTTTTTTTCCCCCATTTCCCATGCAGAGCAGAAGGGATTTGAATGTCTGGAAAAGCTTCCAAATGTTACCAAACATGTTTATGTCCTGTAGTGGTTTTAGCAATTGCTGAACAGTGCTTACACAGCATCAAGGCTTTCTTTATTTCCCACTCTTCCCTCAATACTGAGTAGGTTGGAGAAGATAAAAGGCTGAGAGGGAACAGAACTGGGACAGTTGACATAAATTAACCAAAGGATTAGTCCAGCAATAAAACCAGAACTGGCATTTATTGGGGGTTGACAATGCTCAGTGACTGGCTGGGTATTCATCAGCTGCTTATGAGTAATTGCTTTTACATCACTTGGTTTTCTTTCTTTTGCTTTTAGTCTTTTTGAATAATAACGATAACAATAATATTAATAACAATAATAAATGTCTATAACAGTGGAAGTATTTATTTAGAGATCAACAAGTAAGACAATGAAGATATATCATAAGGATATTGGACTCATAAAACCTTTTCTGGTGCTCCTTTTGTGGGGAAGATGCAGATGCACAGTCTGTTACAAGGTGAAGTTGATCTTGGTTGAAGTCTTTGAACACTTCTAGAATACTACTACTGTTATAAAAAAGAGGGAAAATGTGCATATCTAATTTGCTGAATTTAGGTACAACTGTCAGTAAATCATCAGACATGGGTCAAAATTACAGACATCAGAGCAGGTACTTTATGTCAATTGCAGCTCAAGCAATATAAATATGTATCTGATAACACTAGGAAATAGTGGGTTTTATAATGACTCATATCAGTAGATGTTAGACAGACTAGGACTGGATGGAGCACTTTCCTCTGTGATCTAGCTTGTCTGTAACCATTGACTATAATTATCTTATGGACACCCAGCAAGAAAGACCTGATATTGTGCCTGAAATAGTTTCAGTGAACACATACATCATCAGCTGCTTAACTGTGTCCTGGCTAGTGACCCTGCACATGAACTAGCAGTAGGACATGGCAGATTCCTGCTGTGCCTGTACCTGACGGCTCTAAATAGGAAATCTGCCAAGCATATCAAGTTAATGAGTGACTGCTTGCAAGCAAGTGATTAAATTGCAGATTATTTTTATTTAGCAAGAGGAAGAGTAATGAGTCAAAAGTGTTTCTGAGGGCTGAGACAAGTGCAAGCTGGCATATTGTGCTTGATGCAATATGAAGTCACAGGAGCATGATTTAAAGGCAGAATGGTCTGGAATTATTAAACTCCATTTAGAAAAAAATAGTTTGCTGCTGAAGATTTGAAGGAAATCTCAGCTGCCAAAATGAAGCTTGTGCTGTTCCTGCTTTATCTGCCTGCTTCAAAATGTATTCACTCTGCTTCTTAGTCTCAAAACACAGATATTCACTATTCATGCTCACAAATGCAGACTTTACAGCGATATGTCTAGTCTTGAATCGTAACTTTTTGAAATAAAGACAAAAAGTTACTACTTTAAGGAAAGATTTTTCCCTTCAGTTTTGTAATGAGAAGCAGGGGAGAGAGTTGGAAGAAGTTTATTAAGTTAATATGTAGAGATAGACAATAATGTTGATCAAATAAGATTATTATCTAATGGAAATTACTTTCTGTTTCATTACATTTCTGCTTGTGAGTATGTTCAGATAGGAATGCTAGATGAAACCGTGAACTCCCATCTAGCATTTTTATGAAATGTCATTAAAAAACCAGAAAATGTAACTAGTCAGCAAATGAATAGCAAAGATCAAATCAGTACAAATCAGAACAAACCAATTACTTGGCTTTCTAATGACAATATCTCAGAAATGTCAGTGATGTGCATGCAAGATACTCAGCATGAATGTAACATATTTTTGCTGTGTTCTTCCATTCCCACTATACAAATCTTCCAGTCATGGTAGCTACTTACTACTTATGACCTAATTTCCTATTATATGAAGATCTATGAGGTCAACCATATTTTTCCCATCTCAGAGTTCTTTTAAGAAACTATCTAGTGGCATGAAAATAAGCAGGTATCCCATAGTCACAATGAAATGTACATCAGCTGACTATTGCTTTTACCTAACTTCAAAGATAAAAGCATACTTGAAATTCTAAAAAATAAAAAAGGATTTAACTTTGTCTTCCAGTGAAAATTTTAAAATAGACAATGTGCAAAAAAAGGCATTTGTTTGCAACCYTTGCCTGGGTTCCAAAGTATTAAGGATTATAAGAAGTAATCTAATATATCACATGCTGTGAATTATTTATCAGTTTGTAAAAATATATTGTACTATGGACTGGAAATATTTGAATACTCTGTGTAGCATACATAATACGTATTATACACACATACATACACTCTCTCTTTTTTTCTCCCCAAAGGAATTCGATTTCTACTCCTTTATGCAAAACTAAAATGGATTTCATTGTTTTCCAATGGTAACTATTTTTAAATGATCACATACAATTATTTRTTTGGCAGGAAAAATGCCCAAAGTAGTTTGCTCTCTCTCTGAAGTCACTAACACCATACACTGCACACAAGAAAGTACACAATGCATTTGTGGGTATATTTGTTTCCAAATAAAGACATAATTTGTAATTCAACTAAAGGACTTGCGGGAATTTGAATATAATCAAATACAACAGAACAAATATAAAAGTGAGTATGTTGGCAACAATCCCTGTTAGTGGATGACTACAAGATTGACTTTCATTACTCATTCCTGTACAGGTGCTACTGTTATAGTTATGTGGAATGAAGCTATTTTAAAATTTCGTTCAAAACTATTGAGAGTGGTCTGCATAAAATCTGTCGTGCTTTTACCCATTGTTTGCACATGCTGCATTGTGAGTATGGAAATAATCCCCAAGATATGAGAGAGTCTGAAATTTCATGTTGAGCTGGCTAGCAGTATGACACTCTTCTTTTTCTTCCCTTTCTACACTCAAAYGCCATTGCTAGTTGGGGTATGTGTGACATTAAGGGAATGGTGCAGCTGAATGTGATGATGTTATTAACATTATCTTGAATTACATATGATAATCCAGCAGGCATGCTCAAGATATATGGTCTTCCTTTCATGAAACTGTCTTATTTTATGAGTTTTTTCTAGCAACACATTTTGGCACATCATACCCATACAAATATTTCTTCTTCTTCATGCACCTACTGAAGAAATCTACTCCATCTCCCTAGCTATGTCACACTTTTACTACCTCCTAGGAAGCCATATTTATATATGAAATATTTGGAAAATAGTTATGACAAAACCCTAATTTTCTTTCAAGGATGCCAAATCAGTAGTGAAAATACAAACTGAGAATTGGTATTGACAAAACCCCAGACTTTTCACAAATTGATATTTTGTCTTTTCCAGAGAAAACATTCTAGAGTGTTCATTTTCCCATGGAATAAGCATTTGGGGAAAAAGACAAAAAACAAAACAAAACAAAAAATTACAAACAAACAAAAACCAAATCCACAAAATATTTTGTTAATCTGACATGTTAGGTTTTCTTGAACTGAAATGCAGTCCATTGTATCTGGACACAGAGAAACATAAGGAGTGTTTCAAACATGCAGTAACACTTCTTGGGCTGCCATGTTTCCATGTTTAATTTCTACTTAATTTCTCTTAAGTAGAAATATGTGTTTGGAAATATCTACCGGTTCTAATGGGTAAAAGAAAACAAAAGTCACCACATACACAAATCCAGCAGTGGAACAGACTGCCCAGAGTGACTGTGCAGTCTCTATTCTTGAAGATTTGAAAGACCCAAGAGGATAAAACCCTGAGCAATCTGGACTGAAATCAATGTTGACACAGCATTAAGCAGGAGACAAAGTGACAGTCTCACAAAATCCCTTCTCAACCTGAATAAATCTGTACTCTCTGACACAGAAAATTAAAAGACAGAGACACAAAACTTCTATATACAGACTTCCRTTTCTTTCACTCAGGAATGGAGGTTATAATTTAAATGTTCAGTCTGTTATGGGATATTCTCTTCTAGCATCAAGTCAAAAACCTAGCAAATTACAGAGAAAAACTTAACATAAAARTTAGATATTTTTTCCTGAAATGTTCATGATATAAATTTAAATCTTTTAACTATACATATGTAAAGTAATTACATATATGAACAATAACTACATATATTATTATACATACTTAATATGTTACCTTGTATATATGCAAACTATGTGTGGTTGTTAAAAATATATAAACCTATTATGCCTTAAAAATGCACTGCAATAAATTGATACTTGGTAACATTTTCTAAACCCAGATAATATATCCTTGYAAATAGAATAAGCTGTTTTAGAAAAAACAGGGTGACTCTTAACTTTAGCTCTGATCTTACAGCAGTGCCAGCTTTCCAGAATTCTCTTCAAGTCTTTCCTGCTTCAGCATCAGCAAACACACATACAAGTTTAGGCTTGATGTTTATTTTTTTTCCCTGCACAGTACTGGAAGAAACATTAAAGTCCCCCATGCTCTGAAAAGTATAACAGGCCGGATGCAAGAGGAGATGGAGATCATGCAGCTAAGTTAGAGTAGGAATAATAAAGTAGATCCTGTTTGAACAACTGCAGAATAACTTATTAATTTGACTTGAGATTAATGTTTTGGAGAGAGCTAACTGTGTCAGGAACAGGATCCAACATGAGACTTGATCTTTTATACATCATTACAAAGGACTTCAGAAGCGTTTGAGACTCCTCTAGGTGAGAGCACCTACTGAGCATATGGAAGTTCTACAGTTGCATTTCAGGTCATATACACAGTTTCATTATTACATATCTTGAAACTGGCAGGAATTTTCAATATATGAGTTTAATTCCAGTCTGAAGAACCTCAGACAAAGGCAAACTATCTACTTCATAAATAGTTGATATTTTTTAGGTTGCTTTTTACTTTTTTTTTTTCCTCCATTTTGCAGTATAAAGCCTACTCACATCCTTATGTTTCTCTCACAGCAGGCCCTCACAGAAGGTTCCTGTAGATTCAACTGACCATGATTCTGCAGAAAAATGAGAGGTATATAATCTTTATCTCTTTAARAGGGTGATTCAGACTAACAGAGTTGATGTTTCCATTTGAAGACCACCAAAATGGAAGTTAACATGGCTAAGTACAGAATGAGCTCACTGAACAATACTGTCATGAGAATAAAAATACTGTCTTATATTTTATCTGACATTGTGGATACAGTTGTACCATTGAGTAAGGAACTAGCAGAACATTTAAAATACTCTGTAATAAAAATAAAAAAATAAAAAACCCACAAAAATCGAGGTGACAGGAGTTGATAGTTACAAGGTTGAAGAGAAGAATAGGTGCTCTTACAAGAGGAAAAAATTTGTACCATTACATATTAATATCTGGATAAATGATGTGGAACATCAATGCCATTAAATTTTTCAGATTTATAATAAATAATGCTAAGAAAAAAATCAGTCTTTCAAAGCTTGAAGAGAATATGTTGTACTTGGTAATGCAGCCTCAGCTGATCATATGTATGCAAGTAAATCTAAAATCATGTTTGAAAACTAAAAGTGAAAGTTACACTCACCAGCTAGACCAACCTATATTTTGGAAAGCAGAAAGCATGAAAAGGCCTTTGGGAAAATGGCATATATGTTTGACTCATGATGAACTCCTGGTGCAGCATACTGATATGATAATAAGGAATGCTGTAAAAGCACAGAGACGTATAGAGGAAGAAATACTGGATGGAAATGAGGACTATGTTTTTCACCAAGGTAACAGATGACAAACATATAGGACACATTTTATGTCTCTTGAGAGTGTGTTGGCTGCATGTGTGTAACAGAGCTCCTTTCCTGCCCTTGTGGCTCCTCCAAGAAATAATGTCACAAAAATTCTGGTTTTGATCACCTGTGCCAAACCAGAGCCTACCATGCTTGGCACATATGCATCCTTGTGCCACAAGTATCTGTAAAAACAGCTGATTTAAGTGATACAGAAAGTGCATATTGGATACTAGCTTTTAATTCAAAGAGGGAACACAGAGCACTACATTCTGCATATGCAGCACAACACAGCATCCAAGTTACACGGTTTTTTCTACCCTTGTGTTATATAACTCAGCTATGGCTAAGTTTTCTGCCCCCTATTTCAGAAATGAGACCAATGGCTGAAGACCTGGTGTCTCCTGCTCACTCTGTGATTTATGCACATTATGCTGACAGCACATCACATTTTCCAACCAAACTTTATAACACTTAAGTCSTCTTTGATTCTAGACTTAGTTTTGGAATTAATTAGCCACATGTAAAACATGCCAAGCTGTATATAACTATTTTCCATTTTATTGGCATAAACACTCTTGACTGTTTTAGAGATGTTTGCTCCATTCATAATGTATTTACTGTTGCTTGTTCATTATGTCTGAACAACCATTTTGGGTTTAACTCCTGGCAGTGGGATTAATATAAAATAGATACATATAGAGACTATTGTACTCTCCTTCACCACCCCTTGATCCCCCCCGCCCCAATATTCTGATATTAAAGATCATGTTTTTTGGTGCTCACAATTTTATAAAGCTACAGACAAGGAGAAAACTTGAGTAAAAGACCCACAACTTGAACAAACAGACATTTGAAAAAGGTGGTTTGCAGAGTTTCTGGTAAATCCAYGGAAAGGGTAAGAGGTGACTTGATTACAGCCTACAATTACTTACAATGAGAAGATTTCTGATTGCAAATAGCCCTTTAATTTAACAAATGAAGCATAACGAGATCAAATATTTGAAGATGGGAGCTAGATGATTGATATTAGACTAGGTGCATATTTTTATCAGTGACACTAATCAACTATTTGGACTATTTACCTAAGGAAGTACTTGGTTCGTCATCCCTGAGAACTTTAAATTAAAATTGTATGTTCCTGAAAGATATGTAATAGCTCAAGCAGAAATAATAGACTTTTTGCAGGAAACACTTGAAGGAATTCTGTCTTGTATTATGCTGTAGTTCTGACAAGTTGATTGTTATAGCCTCTTCCAGTCCTAAAAGTTGAGTGAAATTTAGTTCCATTAAAATCAGTGTGAATTTTGTCACTGACTGGAATCAGGATTTTCCCATCTGAGTTTTGTCTTGGATTTTGTAACCAAAAAAAAAAATGTTTATTCTATTCCATCTGCTGAAAATCGGTTGGGGAGGCGTTTTTTTCTTTATCTGTTGTAACTCCAGAAGGGAGCGGGTGACTGCCTTTCTGATAACAAGCCAGCTGTTAAAACCRGGKGGGGCACTGTTCCTTATCTCTGTTCACTTTCCCATTACCTCCCAAGCCAGCTGTTAAAACTGGGTGGGGCATTGTCTCTTATCTCTGTCCAGTCTTCCACTACCTCCAGGGGGATATCTTCTGTTAATGGGCCATTAAAGCTCACGACTGACATGACACATTACATCATCCCATTGTGAGATGCTCTACCCAGGGAGGAGGAGCCAAACCATTTCCACTTAGATAAAAAGGAGCCACAAGTGTCACCAGATRTCCAGTGTTCCCACAAGACTCCCAAAGGAAGACCAGACCCATYTCTGGACCCCTTTTTTTCTCTACGTGACCATCTCTACTTCCAACAGGACTACCTCTGCCAGTCAAGAAGGGCCTACTTTTGGACTGTTTCCAACACCTTGACCAACAGGATGTCAGGTTGTGTTCTGACTCCATCAGTGGTCTTTTGTATTACTGCATTTATTTTATTTTACTTCTTTTTTTTTTTTTTCTCTTCCTATTGAATTGTATTTCTGACTTGGAGTATCTCACTGGTTTTGTTTTCAAACCACTACAAGTTTACTAGATCACTTTCCACCCTCCTAACACAATAAAAATACTTTCAAGTATGCAGAAATCTAATCATATTTGTCTTCAACACTCCTAGGGTGATGAAGAAAAACCTTAAATGTAATACCAATTAGGTATTCCTAACTACTATAAATTAATACTTTTAGAAACTGGGGTTGAAAGATTGTGTTTAAACTCGTCTCCTACCATGAAGTTTGAAACATCTACTTAAACTTACCAGCTGTAATAATTGCTGATAATAAGTTAAGGCTGATATAGCTGTAAATCAATAGAAGGAAGCAACTGCCCCCTCTTTCTTGTGCTTAAAAACCTGTTGTCTGCCTTGGACAATAAATAAGTTTTTTTGTAGTACTAAATTGTTCTTTCCTAATTTATAATAGAAGTCACTAAGCCACTGTGTCAGAAGACTGTAATAAAAAATGTATGTGGTAGAGGGACATTAATAAYTAGATGTATTAATAAAATTCAATACAAGTTAAAGATATAGATTTAGGTTTTTCATTACTGCAAGCAAGAAATGGTACGGCTAAAATAAAAAAAAAATAAAAAAAATAAAAAAAAATAAGGGATACAGACAAGCCAATGTGAGTTATGCTACATCCTTCTCTTCTGGTATGAAAATAAAAGTATGTGCAGTAGACTGAAGAGAAAAAAACACAAATTTAATTTCATGGAGTTATTATATAAAGAAAAATTAAAAAGGAAAAGGACTTGCCATTGAAAGGGACCACAGTGCTTAAAAGCATTAAGTACTGTGTCTGGTTTGTGTATCTGTATTCGCAGTAAGGGGGGAGGTGGGGCTTAAAGTTTTGTTTTACTARGTTTATATAGTTGCACAAGGTTTATAAATTGCACTGTTAGTGTGGAGCTGGAGCATCAGATTTATCCATACAACAGCTCACAGGGCAGGGCAGAGCTRTTATCTCCCATTCTGGAGGTGGGGACTCATGTGAGAAGAGCCACAAGACCAAATATCCCAAAGATTTCCACTCCTGACCTCCAAGATGATCAAGGTCCATCCAGAAGCATCTGTCAGGATGCCAGTAGTGTTATGCATGCAAAAACTGAGCAAGCAGCTCTGCCACAGAGACTGAAATGGCAAATACTGTAATTGTTCCATGTCAGTACTGGCTGAATACAATATGCTGAAAACAGCATGAATGSCTCACCTCAGCTGCAGGCATCCTAGGATCAGCAGTGCTGACACATGGACTGCAGGATGAAGAACATGTGATTTAGCCCTCCCTTTTTTTGTGGTCTGGTAGACAGCAGAGACACAGACAAAGTGGTAATGGCTCCACCTCCTGCTAAAGGGGTGGGGAGCACTGTGGGTATCACAGCAATTCATTTTTTAGATGGATTAATGACAAAATTAATCAGAGAGAAAAAAACAGCTGCCTTATCTACTTCAAAGGCTGTTAGAAGCTCAGCTATTGAACAGATGCATAATGCAGAAGGATGAGGCATATTTTGTGAGAAAAGCAGTGTATGTGTACTCATATCTGATAGATTTCATGGACAGACATCCTGTGTGGGATGAGGGCCCCAGAGTCTGGGAAAGGTACAATGAATAAGAACACATCRGTATGGCATTTCCAGCTGCCTATGTACCACCCTGTACAAAGCACATCATCCTGCCTGCAACCTCTCCTGCAGCTGCATTCACTTAATCAACAGAGGAAATTATACTTTATGTTCAGACTCCTTTTACCTGTCTCTTTGGTGCAAAGTTCATAAATCTCTGTCACAGCAAGAGCATAAGTGCAGTTTACTAAATCTGAGGCGGGCACTCCAGCATCCCAACTCATGAAATTTAAATCTTCTTTACAGGCAAAAATAACAGCTTTCATCATGTCCTTTAGGAATAGATTACATGTTAACAGTCCACTGTGAGATTTCTTGTATTGAACCCCCTAATACTGGAAGCACTTTGGTCAAGAAGATAGCAGGCTAGTCTTTTGTCTCTTTGTGAAGATAAGTCGAATTTTAAAATATAAATAACTAAAAGACATTTGAATGTATAATCCGCATATCATTCTAAATGTTACRTTATTAAAAACCCCTCAGGTAGGAGAGATTAAAAAGTCCTACTGAACTATTGCAATGAATATGACTTTTATTTATTATTAAATGGATATTAATGGACTAAAGAGATGGTAAATACATTTTACATAAAAATCATTTAGTCCTAATAGGGCAAATGGAAAGATGACATGCTAATTTCTAACTTGAAAAATTCTTCCTTTCACATCTTAGCTGCTTCGCTTCCTTTTGTATTGATTTTGGGTTTCCAGACAATGAGATTATATTTTGAAGCATTCACACAGGAGAGCATAAGGACAAGGCTGTAACAAAACAATTAGATTCATATAAATGAGTCTCTAAAGACTTGAGTAAGGCATTATTCTTTGCTCAGAAAGTCATCAAATTTCTTCTTTCACCCATCCATCACATTAGGTGGTGTGGTTTTAAGAAAGCAGATAGTGTTTTAGTCCACCAGACAAAATAATTTAGACTTTTGATGACCCTATGCTGAAACACCTTGTTAAGAAGAGAAAAAAGTTTCAGTGATGATGTCAAACGATTCTTAGACAGATCTGTCATGGACTTGCTCCTGTGTTGGAGTCCAGRGCATCCCTTTGGATGACCTGGGACCTGAGAAAGGAAGTTCGGACCCTGGACAGGGGGGTGTGGAGCCGGTCCAGGGGGGTTGRAGACCTTGGCACAGAGCCCAGAAAGACACCGAGTTTGATTTTAGTCCATGGGAGAAGCTTCCAACACTGAGAGAAGAATTAGAAACCTCAAAAGTGTGAAAGTAGTA
>QVAJ01000025.1:5804122-5832441 GCA_003546035.1 Mixornis gularis | reverse complement strand
TAGAGGGCCGGGGACTTTTAACAACCTTGAATCTCGCCAAGGTATCAGGACAGAGACAAACGTGAGACTCCTGTTAACAACAAAAGATAGACGAGGTAACATTAAACAAAACAGTAACCTCAATATCAATTACAAGACCAAGTACTCATGAAAAACACTTATGCCAGGATTTTCCATAATTCAGTACTCAAGTACTTGAGCAATAGTAAATGCAGCTGGAACACAAACTATACATAGGAACTCATCTGGAGAAAAATAAGATCCTGAGTTCTTGCACACAAAGCTGGACCATGCACAGACTGAAGTATTTTTATACAAAACCTAAATTTGTCATTGAAGGCAGAAAATTTCTTGTAGCTCTGTTTTTCCTTGTTCTCTCCTAGACCCATTAAGGGGCAAAGATGGGATGGGCAGAGGAAGTTAAGAGGGAAATAGTAAAACTGAGAAAGGATATTCCCCTGAAACAAAGCCTTGTCTGTATGAAATAYCTGCTTCAAAACCGAAAGATTTCAGACCAACAGGGTGAGAACAGAGCATAAAATGACTGCAGGGACAAGAGTCTGCATTGTACTATTTCATATACTGGAAATGCATTAAGGACAGTCCTGAAGAAGGTGCCTCAGTAGAGTTTTTTGGGGTTCAGTTTGGGGATTTTTTTGGCAATTTACAGCCATAGGTATCTATACAAACAAACAAAATCAAATTATAGTTTGAAAATGATTGATCTTTTTCTCATTGAGGTATTTTACTCTAGTCATATAGGTTTTTGTGTTGTTTATTACAATAATAATGAAATATATTGATTGAAAAGTATTCAGAGGACATAGAAACRGTAAGAAAGGACATAGAAAACATTCACATTTCCTATATTTCCTTATGCCTTCTCTCAGGTGACTGGGTACGTTTTTGGTGAGGAAAAATATATAAGAAATAGGATGTCAAGAAGTGTAGCCTGGATCTACCTGAACTCCTAAAAGGCAGAAAGGCAGTAGAGAAGTTAAAAAGCAGGCATGTAGTTGTACCAGGAATATCCACTGAAGCATAGTCTTGCTTCTCATCTCCATGAAAAATTTATATGAAAATTCCCTCTCTAATTAAAAGGAACTGACCAGGTGTCTGAAACTTTGCCTTGCACAGATACTTGGGACAAATGCACTGAGATGTATATCAGGTGTTTTCCTGTGTTTTTGAAAGTCCCAAATCTAATATTTCAAGGGAGATAGGTTGCAGCATACCTTGGGTTTGGGCCTTGTCATTGCCTAGGAATGAAATAGGTAGRAAGCCATATAATACTGGCAAGATCAAGGCAACCCAGGGCTTGTGTAGGAGCAGAAATGCTGATGTTGGAGGTTATTTGATGCAAAAAGCCCAAGAGKCATTCATTGTTTTCACACATTTATAGAACTGCTGAATAACTAAATGGGGACTTGAGAAGCTGGAGTTGGACACCAGAATTCTGTATGTAAGCTTTACATTATATTTTCATTCCAGTTTGCTAATTTTTCTTTCTATATCTCCACTTCAGTAACTGCACAAGTAGAAGGWGGGACATGACTTGCAATCCCTGATCAAAGAAACTTTGTGGGAATAGGGCTCATTTATTATAATTACCTCTGCATCACCCTGCCATTTGGTCTTCTATCTAGGGAAATGTTGGCTGCTTAACATCAATTTTTGTTTCAGTTTTCTGCTGTAACCCAGCACCACCATTACACTGTACAACAACTAGTTTTGATGTGTAAGCCAACATATGGCCATTAAACTATTGGCTTCAATTACAAACATAAGGACTCAGAAGTGTGACTTATTAGCATGAAATTATTAAGTTCCTCTTAGAAAATGTGGCCTCATCTTTTCAGTCAACCAAAAATACACACCAAACTAGACTTACAAGATTTAATTTTCTCAGATGATACCATTCTATTTCATGTATTGCCATATTATGGGCACAGTTAAAAACCCTTCCTTTAATAAAAGTGTTAYCAAATTTAGAGTATTTGATCCTCACATTCCTGAGTGACTCTTTCGATAGATGCCATACTTTTCTTTGTTCATTTTCTTTAAAAAAAAAAACCAAAAAACTTGCAAATCTCAGGTTCTGAATCTTCTTATGTATACAAGATGAAGTTTCATGACAATGTAAAGAAAAAAAAATCCTTTAGAAAGCCTCAGCTTTTTACCTATAAACATTACACTCGGGAAAGGAAATCYGGAAGTACTTTGTCCCTGTGTTGTGGTGAAAACCTACCCAAAATTTTTGAATTGTTTGCTGGATGGAATATATCAAGAATATTTTTTTCTTGTAAGCTCTTGTTATTCTTTCTGTATTCTGTGTAATGAATCTTTCCTGTCAAGTTTACTATTTCCCTTTTGGTATTCTCATTAACATCAGTCATTAAAACAAGACTGGGCAAAGTGAACCTACCCTCGAGAAAGATTTTATTCAGAAAGCACACACCATTCTACCACCAACTGCAGTTATTTCCCTGCAAGCTTCAGTGTTTTAGATTATTAAAATAGATTTTTTCAGTATATGGAGAAAACAATATATTACAAAACAAATGGAGGAAGTTCCACAGTTTTTCAGATAGCCTTTGAAGCTCAAGTCTATATTCTTAAAATCATAGAGAATAGAATGGGAGGGACTAAAACATCACCTAACTCCTCTGTGTCTCCAAAACAGTGTTAGCTATGGTTACGTATTTCTAATAAATGTTGTCCAATCTTTGTATATCTTTGAAAATATTTGCTAGCTTCTCCCAGTAAATAAAGAAGATTACAATCCAAAAATTAAACACCTTTCTCTATATGAAATGTTGTTTTTATTTTGACTTGTAGGTAGTCCTAACCTCYTCCTCCTCAGCTAATGTATCTAGGAAAATAATTGCCTGTTCCCTCTCAGAGGGCACAATGAATTCATATGAAGGCCGTACTAACTAAGATAGTTTGCTGGAAGAGTTAGAAGTTAGGAGCAACCTAGCCTAGTGCACTGAAAAGGAAAAGARTAAGAAAAATATCTTTTATGTTTTTATTTTCTACTTCTCTAAGACAGCATTTGCATAGCTTGTGACTGAACAAACACTAAAAAAATGAGGTTTGGCATAAATTTTACAGTAGCATGTATTTATGATAAGCTGATTCAAAATAAATTCTAAGCAGAAAAATCAGTTGTTTTGACACTAGCAAATTCCAAACACTTCACAAGCCTTTCTGTCTCATAGCAAGACATTTCCTTCTGTTTAAAAAAATACCTCCTTGAATTAATAATTTTCAATAATGTATCACTAAGAATAGAGAGTTGGTCATACATATGAATGGAAGATGTTTTGTATCAGAAAGAAAATTAAGTGCTGCTTACTTTGCCAGAAATAACTGCCTCTGCCTTCGCCTCTCCTCCTCAGAAGCAGATTTATTATGGCCATTATTCATTCCTGTATGTTGTCTCAGGAAACACTTTTATGTGGAAATGTCACTTATTTTCAGATGCCAGTAACTGGAATTGCTTTACAGTTTCATTAAAAGCCACCATTGCTGCTGGCTGCTCAGCAGACATCTCAGCTAGTAAGCTCTGATGTGCTCTTTACGGCCAAGCTGAGAGGTGGTTTTAACTTGTGCTTTCCACTTGCCCTATAAATAAAACACTTTTAAGAGCTAAAGGGTCCTGTCTTCTCTTCTCCATTACCAGGCAATGAATAYCTGCCATTTTCAGAGCACTGCAGGACTAAGGACCTTTCCCATCTCTCACATTTGTTAGCCCCAGCCTGGCAGGCTGTGGCCCTGAGCCTGCACCCTGCTCACTTAGCCTTGACATGCCTACAGCCCCCCAGACCAGCCAGCCTGCCATGGGACACAGAGCACTTTTCCATTCTGCTACTCCAGTGCAAAGCATTACTTTTGTCTGTGTTTTGGTGAAGAGGGATGACCAGACATACTTTYGACAGATAGCTTGTTACCTGACTGGTTTTTATGCTTAAATTTGTACTAAAATAGACAACATGGTCATCTGGGTTTCCACCGCAATAAAGACTTTCTTATTGGTTTATAATTGTCATTCTGGAAAGACAAAGACTCTTTGCCCATTTCCAGATGTAACCCAACATTCAAGAACTAGGTTAGACTTCACCCTTAGCTCTACTCAAATAATTATTTTAGGTTATTAATTCATACACTGTTGATTTACAGAAAAGGGTATTGACCAAGAGAGAAKAAGCCTTCAGGATTAACCAGTATTAATTCCTGCTAGAAATGAAATTGCAGTCTTGATGGATTGAAGTTTGGTACAATAGACAAATCAAACACTTCTATTTCTAGATGATGAGGGATGCATGTGATAAGTCCTGCCAGGAAAATTACCTGAGCAAATGGCAGACTTGCTAAACTCAATYAGTAGGTTCTTACTTTGATTTTTAAAAGCCTAAGAGTACATACATACAGGGAAAACGAGACAGTGTAGTTTGTTTGTTTGCTTGTTCATTTTCTTAATTTTATCACAATTGTTTTAAATAGTCAGATTAAGATGGATTAAAAGGAGTAGAGAGATTTGGGCTTCTTTTTTTCTCTCTATAAAGTTCTGTGAACACCATAAGCTGTCAGCTATGCTTTTTTGAAAACAAAAACATCCCATATCCAGAAAAAGAAATATTTCCAGATAAAATTACGCAAGATGGAAACTTTTTGTAATAAAAGCATTTCAGCTGTTCTTGCACCTGACTGAGATTAAATCAATTGAGCCTGTGAATCAGCAAACTCTTTCTATACAGAGACATTGTATGACTTTGTTGGTCTTCTCTCCATCTGCTAGCTGGTTAAAAGTCTACTAAGCAGCTCAAGTAGTGCAAATAAAGAAGGAATCTAGAGTGTTAGCAAAAAAACCTTTATCAGTGGCATACAGCTTGCATTCAGTGTATATAAGCAATGAACAAAACTGTTGCATGTGTTCATTATACTATAAATTTAATGTATTTGCTTTCCTGAGTTACATAAAGAGTATGGTGGCAGATACCGAACAATGGAAGTGGTRAAGTAAAATCATTCATTTTCCAATAAGTATTATGCCATGCTGTGTCATCCTGGTCTTCCAAAGTGTATGTTAAATGGGATACAGTGARCAAAAAAATAAAAGGAACAGAGATGAGGACGGCGTTACTGGGAACAAAACCTTATGGAAAATAACAATATTAACAACCTGTTTTTACATATATTTCATAATATCATTCTCATTTCTCCTGTTTTATAAGTGTCTGACTAGAGCCATGGAGTACTGAAGTGACAATGGCTCAACAACATTTCATTAAGATGTGCATCCAACAGGAGTTTAGCAGCTAAATCCATTTTAGGTGACACGTTTGTACTGCATGATAACCTAAAATGAAAAAAGAACACTGTTGGGGCAAAACTAACTACCCAAGCCAGAACCTGGGCAAAGTCAAGGAAGACTGTGAAGACCTTGAGGTTCAAGTGATTCCAAAACCCACAAGTGTCCTTCAGGTATGTAAACAACAAGCAGAAACAGAAGGAAAATACTGGCCTGTCGCCCTAAGTTTTCTTGCCTTGTGATTGTTTGCAATTTTGTAGTGAAGATTCTCATGCAGCTTGATGTAAACTATGTATATATTTAGAATCTTTTACTTTGTTTATATATTTCTTCTCTGGGAGGAGAAATATGATTGATGGTDATGTTCACCTACGAGGTCGGAGAGGTGGCAGAGGTGGCAACTTGTGTAGCCAATCTTTTGCCTTCTGTAAAAAGCGTATATAAAGTGGAGTCAGAAAATTAAAATAGAACTTTCCTGCCTGACCTTCTGCTGCCTGCCCCGTCCTTTGTGTGTTTGATACAGCGACATTGGCCTGCTGTTAGACAAGGCAAATTAGTCACAGACAAGGGGGAGCAGCTCTTTGGAAAGTGACCTGGTGTGGCCAACAAGCTCAATATGAGTGAACAGTGTGCTGCTGCATCAAAGCATTCCAATGGGATGCTGGGCTGCATCAACAAGGGCATCCCCAGAAGAGATAGAGAAGTCATTATCCAACTCTGCTCAGCACCTGTCAGGCCACACCTGGAACAATGTGTTCACTTTTGGTCCGTGCTGTGCAAAAAAATAAGTGGGCAGTTTGGGAAAGGGTTCAGAGAAGGACTCCAAAGATGATGAAAGGACTGGGAAGCCTGACATGTGAGGAAAGGCTGAGAGAATTGGGTTTGTTCAGCCTTTAGAAAAGAAGGCTTAGGGTAGACCTTATCCCTGTGTACCTTATCACTGTGTGCCACTGTTTAAAGGGTTACTACAAAGAAGATGGAGRCTCCATTTTTACAAGGAGTYACCGGGAACAGATGAGGGATAATGAGTTTGAGTTATACCTGGGGAGATTCTGATTAGATGCAAGAGAACAATTTGTCACAATGAGAACAATCAGCAATGGGAATTTTCTCCCCAGGGAAATGGAAGATTGATTCCCTAAAGAGGGATACTGCTAAGGTCCAAATGGAAGGGTTATCTTGTCTAGACCATGCTTTTGACAAGAAATTTTGGAGCAGATGACCCTTGAGGCCCCCTTCCCACCCAGTACGCTATGATTCTATGAARCAGCTCTTTGAGTCAGATTTGATGTTATTAATCACATGTTGTACATTGTCTTTCAGGGCAATTTTAAATGTCAGTGAAGCCATGTTTTCTGTGACTTTAAGACTATTTCTTTCTCCCAACCTATTTTTAATAAAAAATCCATCATTTCAGGAGGCTCCTTGACATATCTTTGTGAGAATGCCTTTGACATCCCTCCTTAAGCTGACCTGTAGATATTTATTCATGTTGACTTCCTTCTACCTACATACACATTTTAAAAACAASTGGCTTTTTTCCACACCTTTTAATGCAGTTTCTTAGCACGTGCCATTTTTATAGTTGTGTACAAGTTAAGGATTGTCTTTGTTCATTTGTGTTTGTACACTGCAGATGAAGATCACCTTACAGTCAGAAATAAAAAATAAGCATGATTATCCTTGGCTTATCAGATACCTCTTTAAGTAAACAAAAACGTACATGAAATAATTGACCCATTTTTCTTCAAGCATATCAGAGCAGACTAGGAACTGGTTGTGCTAGCTAGTTGTGAAGCAGTGTTAACATAAAAGGATAATGAAGATGGATGCAGCACAAACTTTGATTTTGAAGCTATTCCACAATGGTTAATAGTAGGGAAGAGGATCCCTGAGGTTCCCTTTAGAAGCTTCTCCAAAGCAATACACTCCGTGGGTACCATTAAAAGGAAACCACTTTGATTGATAGAGAAACCTAATAATAGTGATTTCTGGTGATTATAGCTTGAAATTGTATGTCAAAACCAACAAATATCACATCTTCAATATAATCCAGCTATAAATCAGAAAGGTTATTTGACTGTAGAGAACCTAAACAACATAATCAGCCACAACATCTTTTTTTTTTTTAATTTAAAATAGTAAATGTAGATTTGCTAAAGATTAAGCATATGCTGAAACTCGAGTGTTCATATCCACAATATTCAAATATGTAAACTGAAATTTTAACAATGGGGCTTCTTTGCCATGTTACATCTATCACTTATGATGTGGCAACAAAAAAAAAAATCATCCAGCAATATCCTCCTATACCACATATGTCCTTTTTACCACTGAAGAGAAAGAAATAAAAGATAGAGAATGCCTTAAATCATAAGGAAAATAAGATCTCTTGGCAAATTTTGATGTAATAATAATAATAATAATAATAATAATAATAATAATAATAATAATAATAATAATTGAAATTAACTATTCATTTATTCTGCCTAATATATGAACTTTTGACATTAGCTGGCATCAACAAACGTGAAAGCAAAATGCAGTTAATATGAGACATCTTGCCCCAGTTTTAAAGGGACTCTCTTTAGTATTCCTGTGCAAACTCCTGTGGGTATAATATTAAAGAGAGTCTATGTATAACTTATGAGATAGATCACAGTTTCATTAGAAATCCTTTCACTCTTATTTTTGAACTTCCTGCTTATTGTTTCTATAATTCCAAAAGTTGTGTTGCTAAATGTACCTCTGATTTTTTTCCTATAGTCATTAAAATTCAACCATGTAATAGATTTTTAATCTCTGATTATCCAGATAGAAAATATTAAGAGTCAAGAAAAGAATCTGAATGTCTGTTCTCTGACTTAGATGAGCCTGAGATTCTGTGAACAGTACTGGGGAAAAAAAAAAGTACCTTTATCCTTCACAATGTTGGTCAAAGAACTGAGTCTTTCAATGTGATGTGCATGATGACCTATATCAAAGAAAGTGGGTACAGAAAACAGATGATTGTTTTTAATCTCCTCGGATGGTTACTACAGTGCCTAACAATTCCAAGACTAACAAAAGTTACCATCAAAAGGCAAAAGTTATCATTTTTCATATTTAGCTTTTAAAACTTAAGAGGAAATGTTCCCATAGCTATAGGACTGAGTTTGTTCCTCAGTATTTGATAATTTCTTTTGTATTAAAATATCAAAAAGGAAGATGGGAAGAAGGTTGTTTTTCTTTAGAAGTAGATCACATGAGAGAAAGAAGGAACAAGACTTGTACAAAAAAATCTATGCAGCATCACTGTTAAAAGACTCTAGAAATGGAGAGTGTTAGTGATCTTATTCAACAAWATTTTCATTTTAACTGTGCAAAGTTTTAGTAAGTGGCTTAAACAGCAACCTGACTTAAATTTCTGGCAACAGCTGACCCACAGTGGAAATTTCTGCCTACAGGACTAAGAAAACTTCTTATATTATTTTGCTTAGATTAAAGAAAGTAAGAAGACAAGAACAATTAAAAAAAAACCCAAAAAAAACCCCAAAACCAAAACCAAAAAATCAACAAAATAAATAAACCAAATAAACAAAAAAACCCAAACAAAAAAAACCCACCAAAAGACCAGAAAAGGCAATCTGAGATGCTTAAGTAGAAATAATTGACATGAAAATTTCGGCATCATTCCTATTAAAAAAAAAAAATCATAAATCATGATAATTTGATTATTTTTCCTTTAGAAGTTTCAATTTTAGCTTTTGTGATGCCATAAGTGTATTATTTATTATAATGATTTTCTGTAACTAACACAGAAAGGTGTTTCATAACATGTTTCTTTCTTTTCTTTTTTTTTTTTTCTTTTTAAATCAAGGAATCCTCTGTTCCTTTTCTATTGAAATGAATCCTCAAAACAGACCCAGTTYGCACCCTGCTAATTAGGAAACAAATTAAGAACGGACATAGCGGTTATSTGAATATAGAGCAAGAGAAACAATTTGTAATGGTTTCCTCACAAATGTACCTCTTTACCTCTTACATTTGTTGTTCTGTTCTGCAGGAGGCAGGTATTTTTGTATATAGGTAGGTGAAATATTCCTGCACATTCTCAGAAGCAGAAACATCTTGAACCTGTTGAAAAAAAAATCTGTAAACAAATTTTCTACATTCAGAATTGCCAAGCTATATTTAGTTCTTATTTCTTTTAAAGGTAATAATTTTCTCATTATTTATTACTCTAATTTCATTGCAMTATTTTCTCTGTAAAATAACAAAGGCAATGAAGAGACCACACGAAAGAGGAAATCAATAAAGAGGCTCATCACAAAATCTGTAAATAAAACAAAGTTGTGGGGAAAATATCCCCACCTGAAAAATAAACACATGAAGCCAGAAACAAAAACAATAGATTTATTAGGATCAACAATACCACTGCTTGCAATCAATATGCAAATGCAATTTCTGTGCTCAAACAGAAATGCCATGTGGAGCAGAATGCTTATGAACTCACATGATTAGGCACAGCATGTGAAAAGCTGACCACATCCATCGCAGGGACATTATGAAATGACAGCAGGATATATGCAGGATCCATATTTGTCTCTTAAATCCAGAACATTATATACATAAAATTAAGCTGAAATTTCAAGAAGTCAGACTCTGATATTCAAACACCATTACTGACACTCACCTCAAAAGGAATTTTATCATCTTCCAAGCCACTTGATTCTAATGCAGTAATATAGCGTGGTTTTTTGTTTGTTTGTTTGTTTTTTGTTTTGTTTTGTTTTGGTTTGGGTTTTTTTCTTCTTTTCCCTGGTGGTTTACTATCGTCAGTGTTCATAGAGGCTGAACTTTGCTCTGTGGATAATGAAAGCCTAAAAGCTTTCAGTAAGAATTAAAGGAAAAACAAAGTGAAAAAAGGTTGAGTTTATTCCACACCACAGTACTTGGGAATTTAAGATAAGTGTAGGACATCACGATGCTTCTAGAAGAACTGTGAGGGCTGAAAGCTTAATATCTTTGAACTGACTTAAATAATACACTTGCTAAAGGAAGAAAAGGAAAACAACAGATTCTGATTTTCCTTCTAAGAACGTATTTCTGTCAGTTGCAACATAAGATCTAAAACGTCATGTCATATCAGTGATACCCACTTCACCTTCTGTTTCCACAAAGCTTTTTGCTCAGGCTTCAGTTGGTGTTTCACATGAAACACACAAAATTATTTTTTATCTGTCTGGCACTGACAAGAGACCATTCAACCTAAGATGTCCAGAGCAGAAATTACAAGGTAGAAAGCAAATAGAGCATTTAGAATATTGTGTTTTCTCTGGCAACTATTGAAAACCTGCCTAAAACTGAAGGTTATCTGCACATTTTTGTAAACTCATTCAACTCAGACAATTTAATCATCTGATGAGCACTTGCCAAGCCAGGAAAACACATTTGATATTCCTTTCATGATGTCTTTGACAGTGCAATCTCTTTTTCCCTTATACCAAGGCAGTCCATTGCTCTCTGGGATATTAGGGTCTTCTTCAGTTCTGCATTCATTCGTCTCTGGTTTCTGACGTGTTTGCARTTTTACTGTTGTGTAAATGTTATCTTGAAATCCACTCAAGCAGAAAGCGCAGAACACAAAGCCTGCAATAATGCCATGACACCGTAACCTCATAATTTCCGTGACCATACCTAAGTAGTTCCCTCAACCAAAGGAAAGAATTGTGAAGAAACAAATGCACAATAATTTATTCATTAAAAAAATTGTGTTAATTTTTTTATTGAAAGACAGTTTAAGAAATAAAGAAATATAGGTTTCTTCCTTTAAAGAAAAGAAAAATAGCTATATGTTTCTAATTCCAAAGGGTTCCAGTATGAAAGTCAGTTCATCACTCTTTTCTCAATAATGGTATTAATTATAGCACATCTTAAATGTTCCAGTAACATTGGGCTAGGAACTTAGTACTTACAAAATATAAATATAATTAAAAGGCATATGGTTTATGTTCATAACACAGCTATAAATAATGCTTCACACAAAAATTCTAGAAGTGTTTGCCTTTTTGTAAAATTATCTAAACACTTGCTTAGAAAACATATATAGGAAGCAAATATGATCATCTAGACTAATTTTCATACCTCTTTTTGACAGTTTCTATTTATGCCTAATTTGTATTTTGTCTAAAGCAGATCACAATATTTAACATAAAAATATAAAAATATAAAAATATATTGGGGAATAACAGGAGAAACATGTGTGTTTTGTAGACCATCTTCAGTGCCAGTTGTCACAGGCCAATAAATGTGTTTGTATGTAAAACATTATTCTTGTACCCATTAGGTCACAGCACTTCAACATATTCAAGATATTCAGCTTCTGTGTTCCTGAGGTGAAAAGGTAGCTGAGTGTGGCCAGACAGTTTCCCTGATTTTTTTTGACTGATGTATGAATATAAACAAATCACCAGAGACCCCAGAGAATAGACTGTCTCTCCATCCCCACTATGATTTATAAAAAAATAAAAATTATATTAGGAGGATAGCAAGCAGAAATTTCAAATAACAATGTTTAGCTCTGGAAAAAGATTTAGACATTGAAATCTGTATATTGCATCCAGTAAAATACAGATTTTCTATCCACAATTATTTATATTTCTAGCCCTAAATTGTGAACTCTGATAATTAGTAATTTTAGGTGTTATGTCACAAGAACAGAACAGGACAGAACTGAATTTTAAACCTGTCAAAGCTGCAGAATTTTATTGTAGCTCAAAGAAATAGGGAGAATGGTATTGCAATTAGAGCTAGAAAGGTTCTCACTTTTTAAGTCCAAGTGTGTGCTAAATATAAAACCTGATACAGTCAACCTGGTAGCCTGTGAATATATGCAGGACACATTGACAGGGCTGTCTGGCTTGGAGACAGAGTTCAGCTGTGACCCTGTCTTCCCTCATGCCCTCCTACTGACAATAAGAGGCTAAATGATTTTTTGTGACATTGGCCCAACAGCTCCACTCTTCAGGCACACAAAATAACCAATGATCAGGGCACATTTCTAAGAGTATGATCTTAGTTACAGCTGTTCTGTTTTTTAAAGTTGTTCCTGTTTCAAATTGTGCATTTTACTTTTATCAGGTTGTTAGAATTGCAGATCACATACACTGGACTGTGAACTAATTATTTTTTTTAAATCTATAATGGGTTTAGATGTTGATAATTTTTATTGTCAATTGATCAATCCCGTAATAAGAATAAAGAATCAAGCCCCTGTGGCAGTAGGCATATTAAAGGACCAAAAAAATTTCCTTTATTTCTCTATTTCCCTAATGAACCTTTTGCAGCAATGACTATAGTATGTGATGAAAATTTACACTGCAGCACCCTGAAAGAAAAGGGGGTTAAAATATTTAGAATACTTGTACTCTTTCATAGAGTAAAACCATAAAATCTGAGCTACCTTAATGAATAATGTGTAAATTCACCTSCTTGTGTATAACAAACAGGCAAACTCTGTTGGATTACCTATATTCCTTAATTGCATCACCATTGCAACCATTAAAAAAAAATTACAAAAGCATAGACAGATTTCYACTGCCTCACCCTAGGATTACACACCGCTTCTGTGGCAATTTTCTTTCCTCTATCTTAGTAGCCACCAGAAACAAATGTATAGAGATATGTACTACCCCTAACATTTCTTTACACTTTGTGCTACCCCTAACATTTCTTTACACTTTACTATAGCCTGAAACATTGATCTGTGCTTGTCCAAGAACTAAAATCTGGCTTTTAACCCAGAAATCTGGAATGCATGCTCCTCTTGAGACATTTACATGGCGCATACAATATTATTATTACTTCTTGCTGCAGTACAAGGACCTCTAAATTTCACTATTTTTCCAATTTATTTATTTTTTAACACAGAATTCTGCTTTAGAATAAACAARTTAGAGTTCATATTTTTAAACATTTTATGTTTTATGACCATGCATGTTTCATGATATCAAGGTAAAAGCCTGGTTTGGAGGGGCAAGGCACTGTGTGTCACATTGCTTTTCTATGAGGACAAGGAACAGTAAGTCTTCTATGTGCCAGCTTGCTTTCAAAGTAAAATCCCTCTGGGAAAGAGGTTAGTGGGGGACATCCCTTTTTTCTRCAGGAGGCATTCACTTAATTTCAGTTTCATACATTCATCTGCTGAAAATAGGCACAAGAGGGTGGGTGAAAAAAAGCAGGATCTGGCAACCTTGTAGTTTTGGACAGGGATGTCAGAGAGATTTTTSACCTCCATTTGATCTTCTTAGTAATAGAATATTCCAGGTTTATATTTGAGTTTATTTCCTAGGATCCAAGTCAATTACTTTTATCTATCCCTGTCTTGTAAAGTTCGCTACAATTAGTACTACCATATGTGACAATCCACATCACTAACAACCAAGTAAATTACCTGATGAACAAAAGATATGAATGGTGTACTAAAATATAATAAAGGAACTTTCCAAGATCAGAAAATAATGATAATAGTTCTCCAACTTCTTATTCTTCACAAAAGTATTCAAATGTTATTTAAATTGTTTTCATTATATGAGGCCTATTGCAATATTTATTCCAGTCAACTTAAATATCCTGAAATTTCTGAAAGAAACTTTCTATTATTATTATTTTATTCTCAGAATAAGGAAAATAATATGTACACAATTACCATAGTAATTGGCACAAAATTATCTCAGTCCTTTAGGAGTCTGAATTTCCACTGACTTTGGGGAAAGAATGTAGATGCTTTTGAAAACACTGACTAATCACACAGGATGTCAGTGACAGAACTGAGGCCTCTGGAGTGTCAGAACAATATCTTAACAAGAAGACCATCACATAACTACAAGAACAATCATAATTTCAAACAGATTACAATTCAATTAATTGCAAAATAAAGRTTTTACAAAGGAATTGAATTGCAATCAAGTCTACAACATTTTTTGCCTACAACAATCGAGAAAAATGTCACATGTTTGTATAGAAGTGGAATTTCCCCTTTGAACAGAACATTATCATTGCYAGCTATGTACTTTGGCCAAAACTGTTGAAGAATTTACATAAAGTAACAAAAAAGACAAAAAATATGTAATGTCTATCTGTCAATTAACTTACCTGTGTCAAGGAGAAAAACAGTGATAATGATGAATTATCTACAC
The DNA here is from genome assembly GCA_003546035.1 of Mixornis gularis. Classification (NCBI taxonomy): domain Eukaryota; kingdom Metazoa; phylum Chordata; class Aves; order Passeriformes; family Timaliidae; genus Mixornis; species Mixornis gularis. The sequence continues at coordinate 5,817,948 of QVAJ01000025.1, read as the reverse complement.
ATAATATTATTCTGCAGGTTTAGGAGAAGGAGCACTGAAGCATGAGAAAATTTGCRCTTCTAAATCCAGTTAAAATGTTATTAAGAAATAAGGCAAATCTATTAATCTGCAGGTGACTCGCTTCTGAGGGTAACTGAGGGCCCTGTATGCCAACCAGATCCATCCTACAGGGAAGGGAGAGGTATTAGTAGGAGAATTCCTGGACGGATTTGGCTCTCCAATTATTACCCACTTCTGCTTGCCCAGGTCAGAAGTGACAATATTGAGAAGTCACAGGACAATCAAAAAGAACTTCAGGGCACTGTGACAACTTGTTGAAGGGACAGCAGCACAGGTGATGTGCTTCCTCAGTCCCTTCAGCAGCAGAGAAGAATGATGAAAGAAACAGAAGAATTCACCTGAGGAACATGTGGCTTAAAGACTGGTGTCATCAATGGATTTTTGACTTTTTTAATCATGGGGTGGTTTGTATAGCACCAAGCCTGCTGTATGAATGGATGGGGTTCACCTGTCTAAAAGGGGAAAAAGGATTCTATTCCATGAATTGGCAGGGCTGATTGAGAAGGCTTTCAACTAGGTTTGAAGGTGGAAAGAGATAAGACTGGGCTCACTAGAAATGAGTGGCATTTCTGTGTTGGGGGTGAAATTGGCAGCCCAGCTGAAGTGCATCTACACCAATGCACACAGCATGGATAACAAGAAGGAGGAGCTGGAAGACATRGTGCAGCAGGAAAGATATAACATAAACACCATTGTGGAAGTGCAGTGGAGTGACTCACATGACTGGATGCTGCAGTGGACGGCTACAGGCTCTTCAGAAGGCACAGACAAGGAAGGAGAGGTGGTGGGGTGGCCCTGTACATTGGGAGTGGTTTGAGGGAGCTCAAGGGTAGTGAAAATAAGAGAATAAGAATAAGAATAAGAATAAGAATAAGAATAAGAATAAGAATAAGAATAAGAATAAGAATAAGAATAAGAATAAGAATAAGAATAAGAATAAGAATAAGAATAAGAATAAGAATAAGAATAAGAATAAGAATAAGAATAAGAGGGAAGGCCATCAGGGCAGCATCCTGGTGGCAGTCTGTCATAGACCACCCAAGCAGGATGAAGAGAAATATGAAGTTTTCCAGAGGTGCCTGGTAGCAGTTTCATGATGCCTTGCTCTTGTGGGCGAATTTAACTCGCTGCATGTCAATTGGAAACCCAACACAGTTGAGATGACACAGTTCTAGGTGGTTCCTGGAGCGTGTGGAGCTTCCTGACACAGCTGGTAAGTGATCCTACAGGGAGCAGTGCCCTGCTAGACCTGCTGGTTGAAAACAGAGAAGGGCTGGTGGGAGATGTGGTGGTAAGAGGCTGTCTTGGGCACCAAGAAATGGCAGAGTTTTCAATTCTTAGTGAAGTAAGGAAGAGGGTCAACAAAACCTCTGCCTTGGACTTTTGGAGGATGAGCTTTGGCCTGTTCAGGGCACTGGTTCAGAAAGTCCCTTGGGAAATAATTCCTAATAACAGAATGATCTAGCAAGGCTGGACACACATTAAGAGGGAAATATTAAAGGTGCAGGAACAGGTTGGCCCTGTGTGCCAAAAGATGAGCCTTCAGGGAAGAAAACTGACCTGGCTGAACAGGGAGCTTTTGCTGGAACTCAGGGGGGATAAAAGAAAGTTTATGACCTTTGGAAAAAGGGACAAGCAGCTCCAGAAGACTACAAGGGTATTTTTAGGTCATGTAAAGAGGAAGATAGGAAAAGTTTAAAATTCAGCTAGAGCTCAATGTGGCCACTGCTGTGAAAGATAATCATAAGTGGCTTTATAAATACATCAACAAGAAAAGGAGGGTCAAGAAAAATGCTTCATTGGATGATGGGGGAACCTTATCACCAAGGATGAGGAAAAGACTGAAGTGCTTAATGCCTCCTTTACCTCACTCTTCAACAGAAAACCCAGTTTTTTTCTGGGCAACCAGCTCCCTGAGCTGGTAGACAGGGACAGGGAGCAGAATTGAACCCCTGAAATCCAGGAGCAAATAGTTGGTGATGCRCTGAGCCCCTTAGACACCCACAAGKSTGYGGGATTGGATGCAGTTCATCTCATGATACTGACGGGGCTGATGAAAGAGCTCATCAAGCCACTTTCCAYCRTTTATCATCAGTCCTGGATAACCAGGGAGCACTGCGAAGACCAGAGGTTGGCCCACGTGATGCCTTCCTTCAGGAAGGGTTGGAAGTGGGGTCTGAAGAACTACAGGCCTGAAAGCTTGACCTCAGTGCCCAGAAAGGTTATGAACAGATTATCTTTAGTATGATCGTGTGGCAAGTTCAGGACAACCAGGGCATCAGGTCCAGCTGTCATGGATTTAGAAAACTTAATTCCTATTTTCMCAACCTGCTCTCCTTTTATGAACAGGTGACCCAGCTAGATAGATTATGATAGTATTTATTAGTTTAGTAGTTTAAAACTAACTTTGCTTTAAAATGTTCTCCCTACTAAGAATTTTATCTCAACAAAAAATGTATYGTTATTTGAATTATTCTGGGAAGAAAACAAAAAGAAATATTAAAATAATGTAAAGAAAAAAGAGAGAGAAATAAGGCAAGCAGATGGGATGGAAACAAAAAATGCATAATGATATTTTAAGTGTTATTTATCACATTCAAATTAGTAGCTGTTAACTAAGCAGGGACATTCACACAATCCACCTTTTCTACAATGAAATTAGATAACATGGTGTTTTCTGGCCTTAAGAAAATCAGTATTGTTATCCTTATTTGCTCACTTATGTTCAAATTCCAGCAGCTGGTTTTGTTGAGGGTAACAGRAAACAAATTCAGAGCTAAGTAAAAATACTTGTAGAACTCATAATTTTCATATGAACACTTTTAAAGAATTTCTTCTAAACTGAAAAGACAAATTATAGCAGTAAGCAAGGCAAAACAGCAGTGTTGAATTGTAGTGTTTTGCAAAATTCTCAGGGATAACTTGTAGAGGAAGCTGAATTAAAAACCTTTTAGCAGAACACCAAGTCCTCCAAATGGGCATAAATTCATGGCCTCCACTGGCTGTTTCTGGGTTGGAGTTTTATTCTAACACCTGCTGATTTTTTATTTTTATTCTTGGTAATAGTTTTTCATTATGTTCACTAAACAAAAAAATTTGTTTATTCTTTTTGTATGCTTATTTCTTATCTGATTTCAGTCTGTTAAAAATAATATTCTATCAGTCTGATTTTTATTATGAAACTAATAATAGAATAATTTATTAGGTTTTTGACTGACTTTTGTTCTTGCTCAACTCATATAAACTGCAATAAATAAACTCTGAAGAAAGATGAGCATATGTTTCAGAATTTGGCTTCCAGTACAGAACTGTTTTGGTAATGTTACTTCAAACTGATGTAGACAAACCGCTAAATAATTTTAGTAATTGTAAAAAACACRTAGCCCTTTAAGAAAATCACCTTTAAAATGCTAAATTACTAAATCCAGACAGTGGTCTGGAACAATTGTATTTTTATCACTGTACAAACAGTTTGTCTTGTCAGCTCTGAAAAATGTTATCATCATGGAGTTTCTCCATGATACTTTGCCTTGGAATTTTATTGTTTGTGAAAAAATGCTTTATATTATCACTTAAAATTATTTATTATCTTGTAGAGGATAAGTCTTCTGTGGAAAATTACTTCTTGCTCAAAACACATGTATTCCCTTTGTGCATGTGGAGTTATGTGCACTTTTTTTATCTGTATTTTATTTCTCATCATTGCACAGTGGACACAATTCACTTTCCACCTAGGGTAATGTTTTATGTGGTAGAGGATAAAAAWTGTTTGCTAGATTCATCAGTCACATCACATGGATTTAGAAATAATACAGTAGAAGATGGCAGTTTTAAACATACATGGTTAACAGAAAAGTTGGATTCACAACTAACATTCTATTGTGATGGTGCATAACATGAAAAAGGAAAAAAAAAACAAAAACAAAAACAGCAGAGAAAATTTTTCCATTTTAAAACAACCTTAGCTTCCAGTAACATTCTAAGCTTGGTCCATCAAAACTTTCCAACACTGGTCTGTAATTACTTTTTTTAAATATTCTTATGTATTGGCCCTTCAAACTAAAAACAAAACCAAAACAAAGTCACCTGTGSTCCCATCCCCCCAGATAAAACAAACACCCTTAAAATAYCCTAAATMATTATTTTTCTTTTTTTTTTTTCATTGTTTGAATTGGTCCATTCCCATAAATATTTTATGTTTTAGTGACCTTTTACATTCTGACATTCTCATATTTTAAATGCAYGGCTACAGATATTTAACATCTGAATGGAAAACTGCATATATGGATTCAATAATTAGAGGCACTTCCTGCTCAAAACTGATTGTATCATGTAACATTGAAATATGCTGRTATAGTACAGATTGAAACTGAGGGATGAGTGCGGCTCAAATAAAAGTATGACAAAAAAAATGCTAAAAAATGCTCTTTGATTCTATATTGTACACAGACCAAAAATAAAATCTGTATCTGTGAGTTCATCAAAACTATTCAGTTTACCAAAAAGTATTAGCAAAAACCCTTTTCTGCTTTCAAGGTAATCAACCAAGATATGGTACCAATCAACAACGAGCTGGGACTAAATACTTACTCAAGCACAGAGAAACAAGTTTTAGTGGGACTACCTGGGTCACAGGCTACAAACACAGGCAGAACCACCTTCAGATCAGTTCTGGCAGACTGGCTGTCACATCAGATGAAACATCCAGGAGGAAGGGAAGAGGGTTATGAGATTTTCCATTTAAGGTTTCCAAGSAGTAGATTGAACCAAGTGACCTCATAGCTGTGGTCCTGCTTCCTGGTTTGTATRTATATAAATCCAGACTTACTTTTATATACAGAAATAGAAAAATCTGATTTTAGAGGGRAGAAGAAAATTTGGTGTCAGCCAGAACTAGCAGATGCTATGATGGCTTAAGATAGCTCTATTTTTTCAAAATTCTCGCTGATTCACTTTTATCCCCTTTTGTTTCTCCATCTATCTCATATCAGGACAATCAAGTCTGCATGCTTCATAKTTGTGGTAGTGACAATTCAATTTGCTTTTAATGAAAAACACATCTTGAGACGGATTTGACTACATACAATCTTAACCCATTCTTGGAATAGGTGAGAAGCAAAAGGAGAGACTGCTTGGCTGTTTTGAATCTAGAATAATTGATTCAGCTGGGAGGAAGAAATAGGTCACACACTTGCATTTGACAGTTCTTTATCAGTCCTATTAACTGATATTAGGAAAGTTTTCATTTATTTGTCAGTGAAAAAGATATTTTGTCTCTGGGTTTCATGCCTTGGAAAGTTCCTTGTGTAAAACAACCTGAGCACTGCCTCCTTTTAAAGACTCCAGGTAGAGATTCAACAGAGAATTATGAGTTTATGTTTGTATYATCTCTGTTTTATGAGGATCCCTTTCTCCACACAGAGAATGTGAAAGAGTCTAATACTGAAAAGAAGAAGGCAGAAAATGATAGAAACCTTTCTTTATTGAAAAGAGTGAATTTATCAGTGACTCGAATACACTCTCAACAGCCTTTTATTTTTTGTTATTTTTTCTTTGGTCATCAGGGGCCTTACACCCTTCTCCACACACCAAATGTCAGTGTCTGCTTCTTTGACTGTCCACTGGGCATTTGAGTGATAATCACTTCTCTGACTCTYTTAATGGATTCAAAGTTAGGATTGTAATGCAGCAATCATCTGCATGGAGTTGATTATTTTAATACTCTACTCAAGAAAGCTGATAATGGAACCTTTTTTATTTATGTATTTTGAGCAGGACATTTTAGTTTAAGTATCAAAGAAAGATGCCATTGTTAATATTAACCAGAGGCATTTTTATTTTATTAAATTTTTGAATTATATTTGCTAGTTCTAATTAACTGCTTTTATTGTCATATTTTTTAAGGATTTCTATTAGTTCAGGGAGGGAATTTAATTAGAATATGACATTATTTGATACTGCAGGGAGGCTTTAGAGTCACTAGTTAAAATTAAATAACGTAGCCCTAGCCTTTGCAATGTTTTTCAAATTATTTAATTAGTCAATTACAGTTTATTTAAGATGTACACGTTATTTACCTTGAGACACAATTCCCATTGTGGTTTGATTCAGCTGATAGGTTCCAGGTTTGTTCAGACAGTATTTGGACTTTGTGACTTCGGCAAGCTTCACTGTTGTTAAATAGACTTAATAATCTGAATAACAGATGCCATTGGTTTTGTGTATATCCCTATATTCAAGATTAAATTCAAAGTTTCATATGGTTTCCATAGGCACTGCAGTGAAGCAGTGAACACTTCCATTTACACTGCAGTAAAACTTATTTGTTATTTAAACAACTTGTTTTACTTCCAATCCATCCACTCTTAAGAGAAATTTCCAAGATCACAGCAAAAATKAATAAAAACAATATTTGGGATTCTACAGTCCTACTTCACTGAGTAATTTGGTGTGCCTTAAAGAGATTGCATTAACTTTCAGCCCTAAAAAAGCCTTGACCCTTGACCACAAAAACGTGTCTATATTTTTCCTAAAGCAATCAAATACAGTTCAGTTAAGTAAAAAAAGCCAGAAACACTCAGAGGGGCAGAAGCCTTTGCTTACGTTATAAAGATAGCAAGAGGCCACAGTCTTTCACCCTTTGAACACTCAGACAATGCACGTGTCACCGAGTCCTTAYAGTATTATTTTGTCCTGAAAGGTGTATGAATATTTGTTATGTTGCATTGCTTTCCAATTTCTTTAGGAATGACACTTCACTCAAGCATGGTTATAGTACTCCTTCAATTAAAAAAAAAAMCCAGTGGCCTTTCAAAGTAGGCTGACACCTTGTCCTATGGTTAAATGATCAACATAACTTGTGAGAGAAGGCAAGAAGCTCTCTCCCTGCTCACAAAAGGCTTTCTTGCTGAAAGAGTGAGTGAAAGCTGCAGTTTCTGGAAGCTGCTACTGAAGGTGGGCAGTGGGGCATGCAGCCCAAATTTCCCTCAGCCTATAGTGAGGAACTGAGGGTGCCTGAGGGTGCCACTTCATGTTATTTATAGTTAAGCCTAACTTGCAGTTTGGCGATAACCAAAAAGGGGATCACAYAGCCACCTCTGGCTTAAAAATCACAATGCTGAGTGCTCTTTATGTACTAACTGTTCCTCATCACACCTAGAAAGATTCATCCCCTCAGTGAGCCCTGGGGCTGTCTTTGTATGCCATGCTCCTAACACCAGACTATGACTCCCATCCTCAGGGKGATGTCCCAGCTGGGGTGGACCTGTCCCCAGTGAGGCTCCTGATGCCTGGACCTGAGTCTACCTTGGTGACCCCTGACTGTCCTGCTCCTGGCTGGGGCACTGGGACAGTTCCTGGCTGGTGAGGCCTGTTACATATAAAAATCTCTTYACTATGAAAAGATTTCAGGATGCTTATAAGGGTCTGTTCTGAAATTTCAACCAGTGCAGATGAAAGAGAGCTAGAGGGAAATAATGAAAACAGGGACTACCTTCAACAGATCTGAAAAGAGCACATGAAAACATGAAAATGAGAGAAAAAGCTAGGTTTACAAATAATGTTTCTGAGAAAGAAAACAAGGAATTCCTAAGAAAATCTGTGCTTCAGGTAGTACCCTAAAGAACATTAAATCCAAATTAATTTTAAAAATGTAGGCTATAACTATAACACTGAGCCAAGGTTTCTCATTGTTTGGAGGTTTGATATAATAATGAGATAATTCTCATATTTTTGGTTTTTGAACAAAATGAATCTTTCAATTTTACTTTCTCAGGCCACTGCATTTTGGTGAAAGAAGCAAATTACTACAAATTACTACAACCTTCTCTGTAAAATGCAGCTCAAGAGCTCCTCATCCTCCTCCTTTATAAAAACTTGCCATAAAAATTATAGAGTGCAAAATGTTAATAATAGCAGCACAAAATCTGGAGTTTCACAGGCAAGTTTCTTAAAGCACTCCAGTTCTGTGAATATTCAGTATTGTTTATTGCTGAGGTAAGACAGAGAGAAATGTTTTCTTGCATACCTTGCAGTCACAATATGCAATTGTACTAATGTGCAGTGACATTTRCACTGACCTGTAGGGGCATCCTGTACACAATGCAGCTATCTTTGTCTCCCTGTACATGCTAACAGCCCAGAGAAACCATGACATACTGCTGAAGCYGCACATCTGATGCTTCACTGACATGGGTGGCAGGTTTATTTGCCTGCCACACTCCAGAATCAAGCAGGATTTCTGAAAAAGTTTTTTGTTTTTTTGGTTTTTTTCCCTAAGTCAGTACAGGAATAAACAACAACAACAACAAACAAACAAACAAACAAACAAACAAAACCCACAAAAAAACCCCCAACAAAAACAAACCAGTGAGGAGCTGAGCTTGAAGATCATACTTTTACTTGTTCTTTATCACAAAGATCTGAAGCAAATAAGTGACAGGCTTTCCCAGATATAGTGTTGCAATGTGCCTTATCCTTGGGGTTGTGCTTAAGCCTGCATCATACTGACTACAAAAGCTTTTGCCCTTATAAATTTCTCAAAATGGGGGAATGCCTCTCTCATTAGGGCAGATGCAGGAGATTTTTGTTGAAGGGCTGTGGAATGCATGGACTGGCTTGCAACAGGAGAGCATTCCATGGAGGGAGAGGCTGGAGAATGTGCTTCAGTGATCACTTTTCTTAAAGAAGACAAAAGAATGAGGTTCCTCTACACTTAAAAAATTAAAAATAATTAGATGAACAAGGTTGGTCACATCACAAATACTGACTACATGTAGATACACATGCACAAAATATATGCAGGATAGGTYTTCTTCAACCCTGTACTGCATAATGTGTCACAGCTGCTGGCAGCAGTGCAAAGTACCTTTTTATTTGCACCTTTCAGGTAAAATGCAACTCAGAGTTTCTCTATAATGGAGTAAACAGATCTGTAGGAAAATTCCTGAGTTAGCTGCTAGGCCCTGCAGAAGGGCACTGGTTTACTTAYAGAAGGCAATTGAGAATTTCCTTATTTCTTTCAGCTTTCATTGAAATTGCTCTGAAAAATACCATTGCAGAAAAACTAAATGACAACTTTCCCTGCCTGTATAAATGAATGAACTCAWGTGTTGCGGTGCGCATTTTGGGTTTCCAAAGTTCTGTATGCTTTTGTTACCTGTTTTATAATGGTTTGTTCCTATATCCCCATCCCCAAATCCCCTGTGGTCTTTCCCTAGTGATAGGTCTTGTCAATCACAACTGCCACCCCACCCTAAAGCTGAAACGTTCTAGTGAGGCATCAGGATGAGTCGGCAAGTTYTCAGGTTCCCTCCTTCTTTCATCTTTCTGTTAAGTGTCCCCTGTTCTTGGTCACTCCCCCCCCTCACAGGTTTGGTTCCAGGTATTTCCCTGCTCGGTGTACACCCCCTGTACTTAAGGTGAGAACAGAGGGCCAGAGCTCACTCTGCACGTGGGCAGCCCTCTGGGTGGAATAAAGCCTGGTGAAACCCCCGTGAGAGTCCTCCTTTTCTTCCATGACGTCCACGTTCCTGGCTGAGGTTCAGACCCACTGAAAAGGTACAAGGCTGTACCTCTTGTATGTGGGCTGGTGAGAAAGACAGCRGGTTAGCAGCACCGGACACCTGCATAGTCAAGTTTTTGTGTTAATAACTTCTGTTTTATTTAACTGAGTTTTTAAAAAGTAAAACGAACATTTATGAACTCACCAAGAAAGGCAAATGTAGAAGGAAGTTACATTATACATTATGAATAACTGCAACTCRGAGGGGTTAATGATTTAGAACTAGATCTAATAGTCTGTATAAATGCCTACATAGAGAAGGAAATTTTTCATGATTTGTAAGAAATTAGATATGCAGTAAAATGAATTGTACATTAATTTAAACACCTGCCTTTGACACACTTCTGAGATCGATGTTCTGCTTACTGGCCTTTCCAAACTTCCTCGCAAARCTAGAACTCAGGTAAAATCATTTCAAGCAGAAATCATTTCCACAAGAGCTCAGTAAAACATCTTAACAACATAATTTGCTTTATAAAAAATTCTGCATAGAAAATCTATGACATTTTGGCGTGGTGGACCACATTATACAGGAAATAACTTCATGAACTGATCTTTTTTCTTATTCATGCCGTGTGGAATTTGCTTCTTATTTGCAATTCTGTAGGATTATTATTGCAATGACACCAGTTGAAAATGTGCAACAGAAATCTGATGRTAGCAGTTCTGCAGAATGTCAGGTTAGTCCATTTCTCTCATGTGGGTTGCTCACTGACCTTCCCTCCAGAACTCCAAGTCAACTGCAACTCAAATTTTGATCCAAGATCTTTGCCAGAGGAGGCAAGGGCAGCACCATCCCACCTGCCGCAGAGGTAGCATCCAGAAGCAGAGGTAATACCCACTCTTTCCTCTCTGCTTGCCATGAGAAAGCTACCTGCTTCCCAAACTCTCTCCTTTCTTTTCAAGACAAGAGTATTGTTTTAACACTTTACAAGCTTTAATAGGCTATTTTTTCCCAACATACAAGAAAGCAGAGGAGACAGGCTTTCAGCTTAAGACCAGATTTGATGTTATGATTGAAACCTCAGAAATTTTCTCTATTTTCAATTATTATAAAYAAAAGCTTATAGCAACATTACAGACTCAAAGGAATATTTGTGGTACTAAAACACTAGAAAATTCTTCTTTACTTATTTTCCTTTGATATTTCAAGCATATTTAAGCAATGTAAGGCCAAATCCTGGTGTGTTGCAGATTTTGAAATCAAACTGTTAAATCTCTGAGTTATCTTAGTAGATTTTTATGAGGTGGAATTAAAACCAAAGTTTATTTTATTTATAATTACAGAACCACAGAGTAGGCTGAGTTGGAAGGGATCATYGCGTCCAACTCCTGCCCAGCATAGCACCATCTCCAAGAATTACACCTTGTACCTGAGGGTGTAGCACAAACACCTCTTGAAATTTGTCAGGCTTGGTGTTGTGACCACTTCCCTGGGGAGTCTGTTCCACTGCCCAAATTTGCATTATTATCTCAAAGTTTAAGTTCAATTTCTAGATTTAGTGGAAATCRTCTGAAGGTGTGAGTATGTACATATGTATGCCAAGACACTGGACAGACCAGAAACTAAGAAGAAAGGAATACATTATATGAAACCGTTCTTTCCCTGAATTTTCCAACCTGTGAAAATGAAAGCTTTTTGTGGGGTCACACATCCCTTAGCAGCCCTCTGCTGGAAAACAGACCTTGACAAAAAGGTCTGGGCATCTGCATGGCACATGCTTGGGTGCCTGTCAGTGTGACTGTGCAAGGTCCTGGCTTGCTGGCTCTGCTGTAAGCTACTCATTGGCCTGGGAGCCTGAAGCCCCAGTTGTCTCCTTTCCTTCTTGCCTAGCAGTTTCTCAGCTGTCTGAGTTTTCAGAGATTGCAAGAGTCTCTGGCTCCTGGGAAAGAGCGATACAGCRTGATTAATTCTCCCTCACAAAGAATTACAGCATTTGGAAATTTTCTTGCAAAGTGGAGTAGAATCAATTTGTTATAATCTCTTTTTATAATCTCTAATAAATATTTCACCTTTTTATTCTGGAGCAGAAGCATGTGCTGTAAAAACACACAGCCACAATGAAATGTCTTTAGAATATGAATGCATATGAGTCTCTAAGACTGAAATTTTTCTATTACATGTTAGGCACAAATACTGTCTTAAAATTAATGAGTATAAATATATTTTATTACACCTACTGGTTGGGGGTTTTTGTTTCATTTTGTTTGTTTTCTGTGGGTTTTTTTTGTTTGTTTTAGGGGTTTTTGTTTGTTTTGTTTTTGTTTTGTTTTGTAACAAATAAAAATAAAGGTTGGCTCTAGACTCTGTATTCTGATTTGGAGTTGGGGATGATTAAACAATTTATATTTTGTTACATATAATTTTCTTTATTCTCAAACCCCAGGCATGCTTGATGCACAAACAGCAAAATAGGAGAATTGCATTTCTCACTTTACTATGCATACAGAAACACACTCACATTAGATTTGGATTCTGATTCTTTCCTTTCATGAGCATTTTAAGAGCTTACATTTTGAAAGGGAAAAGAAATGAAAATTCATTTTGTGCAGCGCAATACATCTACTGTACCACAGTCCCGCAAAAAAATTCCACACTGCAGCCTTACATGTTGGCAAGTTTGTTACTGAWTTTGGAGTCATGTCAATTTCCACAAGAATGAGAAAACAAGCAAACAAGCTGGTCATAGGACAACCACGTAGTGGGTTGTTTCCTATTTGTGCTTTGGTTCAGCAGTATTATGGCACTAATGCATCGGTCCTGCTTCTGGGAGGAGCTGCAATTCACATTAAAAATTGTATTATTTCACATGTAATTGTCAGTGGTATTGTGGGCAATAATGTCAGAGAATGGTTTTAGTTTGATCTTAAGAGAAGAAAGACTGTGTGATCAGACTAAAACTCATATTCTGTGTTTCTATCAATATTAAAATGGATTGAAGCAAAGCTACAAAGACTGAGCCTGCTTTAGGCTCAGAATAAGCTCCTTGGTTAGGAAGTAGCACTTGTTCAAACACAACATTATCTCTCCATGTTAATTTATTTCATTATAGTGATTTATAGTTGATATTGCTTTTGTCTCACCTTGATGGTTGCAAAGACATTATTCACTATCAGACACGGTGCCTTTTGTGCAATTTTCTAAATGTCACTACTAAAAGAAACTATGCAAAACATTTTAATTAATGCTGAGTGCAATCAAAGTGAAGCAAAAATGTTCATTGTACTGCTTCAGAAAAAAAAAAAMCAAACGAGTTATAATAAATGAATACCTCTATGTTCTCATTTGTTCTCATAACAGTGAACTATAGAGGCTATTCAAAAGAGAGTGATGTCATTTTCATCATGTAGGAGTATCTAATTTTATAACATATTAAAGATATTTTCTGGTCTTTATGATCCAAGTGTTTAACTTGTGCTTATTTGTTTGCAAGTTCCATATTTTTAGAAGGAAGATTGAAGGGAAACTACAGTATAGAGAGGAYGTATGAGAGAAAATACAGAAAGCTAGTCACGCTATGAATTTTCTAATTATAGTGCTAATAAAGGATTATTGAAACACTAACATTGTGATAGAGAGATCCTCTGACCTTCATTAACATAATTTTCAGTTCACCTACTATAAATTTCACATAAAGATGCTGCTAGAACTGTTTATTTTGGTCATATTATTTTATCTAGGCATTTTTTTTCTAGATTTTCTAGTAATTTTTCTGACAGCTCTGGCATTTATGACTCTCTACCTGGGGAAGAATTTAAACRTAAGTTTCCCACTATACCAGTGCCAAATTACCTTTGTGGTACAACTTTTTATGTTTAGTTCCTTTATCCAAACATATGCTTCTCACTAGAAAATTTTTAGTGCTGCAACTCGAAATGACCCAAATTTATTATATAAATACACTGAAATGAAAAACCTTGAAGTAGAAGAGCTGCATCCAGTAATCAGAAGGTAGTATTTTTCTCCAGACTGTCAAGAGTTTTCATTTTTATTCTCTTCACATTTGTAAAATGGAATTGCAATATTACAACCTTGCAACTTTCTCAAGAAACTTTATGTGGAATTCCAGAATCTGCAGATGTACTAATTGTTTTTATTGTCATTATTTATTCCCCATATGAGAAGAAGTACCTCTTCTAAATCCGGTGTATCAACCTTAGAAATTAGCTAAAGGTATGATTTCTTCTCTCTCTCTCTCTTTTT
>QVAJ01000025.1:5756131-5797588 GCA_003546035.1 Mixornis gularis | reverse complement strand
AGAAGCAGCTGAGTGGGCCTTGGTGGACAAACCAAAACAAAACAAAAATGAAACTTCTACCACAAAATAAAAAAAAAAAATTAAAAAAAAAAAAAAAAGATTGAGATACTATGTTTTAGTATAATTCTTCCTTTACTGAAATACCAAGTGTTACTACTTTCTACATTATTTGGAATGCTCCTGAAGCTTCAAAAATTGAGTTTCTTGGATAGTTTTCTTCTTTATTTACTGATGTCTTACTTGGGAGATGAGATCACTTAATAAAAAGCTGGTCATTGCTCAAATACACATAAAGAATAACATACTAGCAAAACAATGCAACATAGTTTGTCACAAAAATGTTAATGCTAAATAGCACTTGACACTGTTTTAGTGATCTGAGTTAATTGTCAGCCACATTTGAAAATGAAAGAGAATGGAAAAGCTGTTGACTTGTTGAATTATGTTAGATCAGTTCATAAAATCAGTCAACATTCCARTAAGAGATAGCTTGCAAGGGGTTAATATGTTCTTAGCACTTTGAAGTCTAAATTACTTTTAGAAAGTAATATCCATATGGTACCTTGAAGGAAGGCCTAAGCAGTAAACTTTAACTGCTGCCTGAGTTGGCAATCATTTCATAGAGACAAGACACTGCACGAGAAATTGCTCTATAAATAAGATCCCTTACAGAAGAATTAAAATGAAATTCATATTATTGGTCTTCACTAGGAGCCATAAAAAACACAGGACAGCCAGGAAGTGGCACTTGTTTCAAATCACTGTTAGAAGCACCTGAAGGACACCCCTAAAGTCAGCTTGATCAATGATGATGAATGCATTGGTCAAGCTTTCTGTGCAACTGTAATACATTTGGAAGCCTTGAGGAAATTCATCTGGCAAAAAGAAATAGGATAGATATGAGACATTCCTACTGCAGAGATTTTCCTATGACCATTAATCCAGATATGTGCCCTACCGTACTAAGCAAAGTATCTCTAAACTCTTTCCTGTATTGTCCCCAAATCTTTTGGGATCTCCCCTGTTCTTATCTCCTTGATGAAGATCTCTGAAGTGTGACCTGTTTTTGGTGGTTTGAAGGGAGACATATGRTCCTACTGTCTGAAGGAGGCTTATGATCCCCACTGTCAAATCATGCATTTTKCTAGCAGTGACAAGAAAGAAACTCTTGTATGATGTTTGCATTGGATGTCTGCTGTGCTTGGATGCTGATATTSTGTGAGCATTTACACAAGGCTCTCAGTACTGGAGAAATGTCACATGAAAGTTTAAAAGGTTTGACCTGTAAATCTGATGGGGGTGATGGCTGCAGGTAGGTGGAGGTGGGAGGGAAAGAAATTGAAAAGTTTATGTCACCTATTTGAATGAAGGCTTCTTYAGATCACAGAAGAGGCAGGCAGAAAAGAAAGAAAATTGCTGGAAGCAATGCCAGAAGCCTAAAGTATCCAAACCAGAAAGCAAGAAATGATATATCATTACCTGAACTGAAYTGGATTACTGGAGCCCTTCTATGAAAGTCATGATTTGTTCTCCTTTTTAATTTAGTTTTTTCTTCAGACACTACAAACCATGGGCAAAATATTCTGAACTATTACTCATATGGCATTTTATGAAGGGGAGTGATGGATATTCTGGAGGTAGCAGTGACACTGATGGCAATGCACTGCAATAGAAATCTGAAAATGTTTGAAATTTGTTTAAAATAAAACTTATTTCTAGTTGCTGCTATTTTGGAAATTATTTTCAGTCAGCTTCATGCCTTTGAAAAGTGACAGATTAATGTCATCAGGACTATCAATCTGCTATTAYTGCACACAACAGGTATGTGCCTGTCATCTGCCATAGCTGTGCAYTTTAACCACATTCCTTAAGGGTGATAAGACAGCATCCAAATTGCTTAACTGCTTTGATACMTGAAGAGTATTTTGGGAAGTGTATAGAGAATATAATACCTGATAAAATGGACAAAAATTTATTAGAAGCAATGTCTGTCTATTTTTCTGTTTGCTCTTTATTAGAGAACACAGCAGCTAGTCACAACAGCTCAAACAATTTAAATATGTGTTCAGAAATGGTTCACTAAGATGTTTAGTTAAATTTTGTTTTTGATTTGGTGTTTTCCAGTAAGTAAAAATGTACTGTAAGACACTGTGGGTTTAAACACGTAAACATTATGTCCACTGGTCATATATCTTTCTGCTTGATTTTTTTCCTYTTCCTTTTCCTTTCAAGTGTTTCATTTAAATTCATAGAATCACAGAAGGTTTTTCTTASAAAGGGGCTTTAAAGTTTATCTAGTTCCAATTCTTCTGCCATGAGCAATTCAGGCTYCGGAAGAGTTCTGAAATCCTGCACATAAACTTTTGCTCACAAGGAACATGGATTTCAGCATCCTATGTCTTCCCTGTACTGCAGGTTCTGTTTCTGAATTTAGCAGATAAAGTAAAAAGCAATGAGAAGTCAACTAAATGTTAACATCTTACTCAATTATAAATTGTCTTGGATTGAATTTAAAAATACCCTTTAAAGTTTTGTTAAATTAGGACTTGAAAGAATTTTGTCTTACTATTTTCTGTTAATAAAAACATCAATTAGTGTTAATTTCAGCAATGTAGTTCCAGACAACTGCTTCATAATTCACTCTTGAAGAATGCCAGACAGAGCAGAGAGCAATAATTTTCAGTTTCTTTTGCTCTGTAGCCTGGTTCTGCACTCTCACACAGACTGCTGCAAGGTGCTTATGTTGTGTATTAAACAGTCTTGAATCAATAGGCTGGATTTGAAGTGGCAGCTGTGCTATATACTTCTCCATTAGCTGAGACTGATTTTAACAGATATATGTACAAGAAAGWAAGTTAAAAACATTGGAATGCTGCAATTTTATGCCCCATTGAAACACAAACAAAGAATTATTGTTTACTTAAGGCTTTACAATGTTGGAATTAAATGCCATTCTGCAAGTATATTTCCCTCACTGATGACACATTAGGACAAGATAGTACCTAAGACTCAAACAAATAACCTAATGATTCAGGGCAAATTTGGTGATTTATAATGCAAGAGTCAAGCTCATTCATGTTCTGAACATTCTTGCAAGAGCACTTAATTTCTTGAAAAGAAAACTTTGACATGAATGACAGAGTAGTTAGGATCAAGTATAGATCTCATCATCATGCTTCATTACTTTAAGGCTGGTAAGTACTGTATGAGGTTTCCAAAGTTGGTTTATTTTGCACATTAGTCACAACCATGCTCTTTTCGATATGACAATTAAATAGTCCATTAGTCATTTTATAGGGTATTTATTCACCAGCCAAGAGGAAATTGTTAGTCTGCTCTGAGATGAGCTGGGTAATTCCTGACAGATAAAATCAGAAACCTTTTTCACAAATGTGCGCATATCCAGATGCCCACCTTCAATTAATTCCAGCAGCACGGTTTATTACCCTGTCCTTATAGAGTGCTTAAGTACCTGCACAGTAAAGTTCCTTTCAGCTCAGTCGCAAATTAGTTGCTGGATAACAGAACTTGTGTCTCAGGAAAGACAGTACAATGTCTAAGGTCAATTAAGTTTAGTCCTGGCATAGCTTACAGATTCAYTTTTTTATGTCACCTAAAACGACACCAATTCACAAAATCAATTCTGATATCTTTAAAGTATTGTTTGAAAGATGCCTGGCATCCTTTAAAAGAGGGAAAATATTCATGGTCCTCAAATTTTTGTCTTCTTTGGCCAAGGCAAGCCCAGCTGTCTATTTGCAAGGCCATAGCCAGCAGACCACAACAATTTAAGCAAAAAATTCTGATGGGATCTGAAGCATTTCTCTTATGACGACACATTGCAGGAACTGAGCCTGTTTAATCTGGAGAAGAGAAAAATGAGAGGAGATCTCATCAATGAATATAAATATCCCAAAGACATTTGTCAAGAGTATGGTATCAGACTCTTTTCAGTGATTCGCAGTGACAGGATGAGGAACACTGACCATAAAGTAAAACACAAGAAATTCCACCCCAATATGAAGGAAGAACTTACTTACATTGAAGGGGAAGAGCATTGGAACAGGCTGCTCAGGGAGGTAATGGAGTCTCCCTTTCTGGAGATACACAAAACCAACCTGGACACGTTCCTGTGGAATCTGCTCAAGGTGACCYTGTCTTGGCATCGGGGCTGGACTAGGCTATCCCAAGAGCTCCCTTCCAATCCTAACTGATCTACGATTCTGTGATTTAATATGAAGTATACATCCATGAAGTATCCATACAGGCAGACTGTAAATCTGACTGAGGAAGACAGTGTTCCAACCTGACAGCACATAACAACAAATGCAGTGCCTCCTATAGATACTTCTTTTGCATGGAAAACCTGTACCTCACTCCATGACATTAGTGTAACATCAAACATGTTAAGTCACATGTGTCAATTGTGATTAATGTGTCAGTTTAAACAGTGGCGATCTGAGAGGAAGGGAATGAGAAAAAATAAAGGGGGGTTGTGCAAAGATGAACACAAAAACTTTACAGATAAAAAATATTCCAGTAACTTGAATTTATGTGATGCAATGAGGACAGATAAAATAATTCCTTGTGATGGTTGACTGGCTGCCAGATGCCTCCCCAGCCACTCTCTCACTCCCATTCCTCAACAAGACGAAGAAAATGATATGGAAAAGCTCATGGGTCATGATAAAGACAAGGGCACTTATCAAGTACTGTCACAGGCAAAACAGACTTAACACAAGGAAAATTAGTTTGAGATAYTGCCAAGTAAAATAGAGTAGGATGATGAGAAAAGAATGACTAAAGCTAAAACACCTTCCTCTCCATAACCTTTGTCTTAATAAGTTCAACTTCACTCTTCCATTCCTGATTCCTCTAATTATTTTCCTGAGARAACTGCAGCAGAGGCTTGAGGTCTGTCCATAGCAGCTCTTCTCTGTCATTCCTTCCTCCTAACCCTTTTTGGAAAAATCCAAGGACATGGGTTGATTATTGACTGTAGCTAATGTGATATGTTGATGTATGCAATGGAGATGGTTAAAAAGTGGGGGAAGGCTATTTTACTTGGAGTGCTTTGTTTACCTAGAACAATTATTTATTTAAAGTTYAGAGAAATACTGGAAGAAATACACTTCTCAAGAATGGAAACACTTTTGTTGAGTGTTTAAAGGCTGGTCAAGCATTGGAACAGGCTGCCCGTAGAAGTGGTTGAGTCACCATCTCTGAAGGTATTTAAAAGGTGCAAATGTGCGACTTGAGGACACAGTTTAGTTTCAGACTTGGCAGTACTGGATTAATGGTTGGACTTGATTACCTTAGAGGCCTTTTCCAACATAAATATTTATATGATTATATGATTAAGAAAGCAGAACAGTGTATCTCACCTTAGGCATTCAAAGGTGTTTCTGGTTATTTTAAACAGGTTATGCCCTTGACAGTATTTAATTGGTAGAACTTCCAAAATGAAATTTAGGATGCATTTAATAGCAGGATCCAACCTCTGTTTTCCCCAGTTGTGAATACAGATATCATAYGTTTGTGTTTGTGAGGTCTGTAGATTCTCAATAAGCCCCTTCTTACTTCCAGGTCTGAAGCTGACACAGAAACCTCATCACGTGAACATTTTCTTAAGCTCCTTACCTGTAGACCAGACACACCGCCACCCCCTATGACAGAAGATACCTCAATCTGATTTTGATATGCTGGCTGGCTGAATTTCTGCCTAGTCACCAGGGGAAGAGTTAAAAAAGCGACAAAGTCAGACACCATTCCTGGAACTGGTGGCAGTACYTTTATCCAGAATCTATGAAAACTGCTAAGCTACAGAAGAAATTCAGGAGGACCCTGTAATCCCTTCCACTTGAAGGGTGCTGCAAATGGCAGAAACAACACTCAGGAAAGTAAAGAAGTTTTGATAATTCGAGATACTGATTTCAGCCCTCCAGCAAACTAAGACAGCAGGTGGTTTAAAACAACACACCATGCCAGATAGATGCAATATCCCTGAGAACATACAATCCACCAAKGCACTTATATTAGTGAAACCCGAAGAATAAATCACACCACTAAAACAAAATTATGAATATATGATTTGTACTTAATGTTAATTTAGTGAATTGGGCCCTTTTAAACATGCACATTTAATTTGTCTGACTCATTAACCCTAAACTAAATTTTTAAAATATAATCTCCTAATAAGTTTAAATATCAGCCATGCCTTATTAGAAGGATGCTCAGTTTCTGAATTACCAGCCCTCTCTTCTTCAAGGTAATAGCAATATTTAGCTGATTTTTTGCTTTGAAACAATCTACAGTAGTTCATATTCATGTTGTGAGAAAATTAGTACATAATTCCACTAACAGTCACAGGAATTAATCCTCAAAATTTCATCTTACTGACATGAAATTCTATCCTCATGAGTCCGCTGTGTTCATTGCAGGATTTCATAGATAATTATTCTTGATCTACTTTCATGACCTACCGAGTTCCATTCCGTTAACATTTTGTTGGTTTTTTTTTTCCTTAGACTGTCTGAGTCTCTTCCCATATTTGCTGCTCCTTGTGTCCTTCTGTCAATCTTCATTTCATATTTTGCATGAGCTGTATGCACAAGCTGGTGAGCAGAGTTTAGAAAAACTTGAAAATGCATTCAGGAGCTTCACATTACTGCTTTGTCCTTGTAGATTAAAGGGCAACGTTTGAGAACAGAAACTATAAACAAAGTCATGACGGAGGTCTGCCAAATTGATAATGGTGTTTCAGCAATGATGCCTACATCCAAATCCTTTAACAAAATATCAAGTGTAAGTTCTTTATTTTCATCAATGCACCAATGAAATCACAGATGAATCCACCCATTACAGCTTGTCCTACAGCCAACTCTGTTTGCYTGAATCAGATGGACAGTCAGGTTCCCTGGACTCTGGTCATGCCCATGTTGTGGAATCACTGTGTTATTTTTGTCTTCATCCCTTAGGGACCATCAGAGCAACCAGTATGATAAGCAGCACTTCATTCTTGGGCTAGTCTCTTTAATTATATTAGCTGATTATAGATGTGAACAAAAATGGCAGAACTGAAGACAAATGGATTTTCCAGCATGGTTCATTAAAATGCAGTTCATTCAAATATCTTGCAAGGATGTCAAATAGGTGRAAATATGTAATATAGGCAAATCAAAACTGATTATAAAAGCTGCTGAAGAAATCAGAGTAAGATAAAAGTTGACATGTAAGGTTAATTTAAGCAGTGAGATTGCTTTAAGTCCATTGGTTTAAAATTGTTCTGTAAGTCCACTGTACTAGAATAATCTAATTACTGGTTTTCAGCTTGTTGCAGTCTGGCCTCTAGTTTGTGCAGACATTGTGAAAATTGCCTTCAGATAGCTTGGAAAGCAATAAAAATACCTCTTTATCTCAGCTTAGGATGGAGCACAAAGCCATTGCATAAACTGTCTAAAAATGGTGCAGCTAAACCATGATGATATCAAGGGCATACAGCCACACTGAACAGAACCAGAGAGACTGGAGTTTGGGATGGCAGCACAGTCACCAAGAAATGTCTCCTTCTTTCCTTATAGGAGAGCCTTAGTGGGCAGAAGTACAGTCACTTCATGAGGTGAGCACAGAGGGCTCAGGTCCTGAGAGTGACACTGCACTACTTGGAAAGCATCTCCTACTTGAGGTGCTACTTGAGGAACTAAAGTCTTCCAAACYCGACAGAACTTAGAGCATTATCAGGGTACTGACATGGGCAAATTTATCAACATATTATCCCACTAGCATAAATGTAGTTTAGTTATTTCCATACAGATTTAATCTTTGACTGTACCGTGGACATACCCTTATTTATTTGGTATGTGACAATAATAGCAGAAGTTTAATGTTTGTAAAGTTCCTCGCACAATCCCACTACTGTAGAAATTTTGTTATGGGAATTGTAAAGTGGTTTTGAGGTTTTTTTGGCATTTTGGGTTTTCTTCTCCACTTCAAACTTTATTGATATTTCGATGGGTTTTTCTTTTAAGAAAGTTGTCTCATTGTGTGGTTTATTATGGGGAGAAGATGTGAAACAGATATTAGATATTAACTTCCCAGAAAGTTACAYTGCTGTGATGGACACAGGCCAGGGAATATTCTGTTTTAAGCAATTTACTTGGTTTGAGTCTAGAAACTGTGCTTTATTATGTTACTAGCAATGTTATTACTAGGTTGGACTCACATTGCCTGAACTATAATTAGGATCCATGTGATACTAATTATAAGTAACAAGTCTATAATTACTGGTATCATTAACATTGAGTCAAGAGTTTAAAGTATACAGTAACACTAATACAACTAATAAAAGATGAAATTTGTTGCTTCAGAATACAAACACAATAACAGATGTATAATCCAAAGAATTTAGTCTAACTAGTTAAGAAAAAATGTTATCCCTATATGCTGTGACACATTTCTACTATAAATACTAAGGCTGCAGGAAAAATCATATTCTTTAAGTACACAATCTAAGACAAGTACTTTCTTAAATCTGTGACTATAATGAAACCCGTATTCCTTTGAATTCAGTAGCAACCTCCCCCCAGATTTCTGTGGGTCCAGAACTGGTTCATATATTGTTTTCCCACTCCTTTTTAAAACTATCAACTCCAGAAGTCCTTCTAAAATTCAAAGTTTATATTTGTTCTCTCTCCACTCTCCTCTATAGTGTCACAATTTAAGTATTGCTGTGTGGTACAGAATTAATGTCAAGTAGTCCCCATTTATAAGGGGTATAGATTTGAAGTGCTAATATGCTAGCTATTGACATTTCTAAAGAATACTGCTGATTGATATTCTGCAGCCCAGAAGCATCTTTTAAACACTAGAGCAAAGGGTATACATCAACAGTAGCAGTGCTCAAACATAACATTCTGACAGCATGGGATAACAGAGACTATTTCTCCTTCAAGTCATGGAAAATTCAGTTTTGAACCTAAGGGTATATGAGACTTCTGAAGAGTTACTTTCTTAGATTTTAATTTCTCTCACTTTTCTGCCCTTTTTTCTACCTGCAGGCAAATGTAATCAGCACCTTACAATTTCTGCTGCAGTTATATTGACCCCTAGCATTYTGTATTTGCTAATCTATCAATATTTTCCTTAAATACTCTCTGAATAACTGTTTTGTCAACCCTGTCTTTAMAGACACACCAAATCCAAACAAGTAATCAAATCCAATCAGCAGAGCTGTGGATAATAACAAAGGGAATGCAGCTGACTCCAAGTAGTTTCTTCTTGCTGCTTGACTGAGAAGACTGTCATTGCTCCACACCTCCCAACCATAGGGCACATATCTGAGAATTGCAGACAAGATTTACGTAATGATTTCTTCCTAATCCCGTTTCCTTTGTTCCTGTGATCAACTGCCTGGATCCAGCGCTTGCCATCACAGACAACCATGCCATATAATCCTTTTCATAAACTTAATCAAGTAATTTAAAAAGTACTTAGGCCTCTTGATCTTGCTATTGCTATTTTGCTGAAAACCATCGCAGATCTTTTTGTTAGAATTTGTCTTATATTTTTGATCCTTGTTTGGTTCAAAGCCATTTTTTACCCATTTGATCTCTTGCCCAGCACTGTATACTGGTAAATAAGATGAAATGATAAGCATGAAGTAGGAAAATAAGCTCTCTTAATAATGAAGAGTCAGAGCTGTTCTATTCATACTGTTTTATACTAAAGCCTGCTCCTTGAAAACCTGCTGGGTAGTGTGTCCTCTCTGTGGGGCCCTGAGATTAGCCTGCATATATCTCTCTGTCCCACATGGATTTTTAAAGTGTAACGTGTTGATCGTTGAGGCTGGGAGTGTCCCAACTTCAGGGACAGAAAGATGAGTCCACCAGCAGCAGTTCAAGGGAACAAACTCTTCTATTCAAAAATCTGACTCCATTTACATACATTTGTACAGAGGTCAAGAGATTGGCTACACAGGTCACCACCTCTCTAACCTGGATGGTGGACATCACCATCAATYAATTCTTCTCTCAGAGGAGAAGTATGTAAACATTCTAAAAATACACATTGTTTAGATGAAGCTGCGTGAGAATTTGCAGCACGAAGACAGAAGGCAGAAAATTCAGGGTGACAGTAACGTGTAGAAACACACATGGGACAAGAACTACACACATTATATACTAAATCAGCTTAGTGGCTTCTTCAATAAAAATATTTCTTCTTGTTCTAAAGGAACAACTACACTTAGACTTTCTGGAACAATATCTTACATTTTCATTGCATTTTTGTATAACCATCCTATGAGGAATTCATATATATACATTAATTTGGAATAACTATCTTTTAATAGAATAATTGTTCCCTAGTTTTTAAGTACATTATGTTTCGTTTATATAGTTGAATTCGATCTCTTTTCTATTATTCACCTCTTTGAGATTCTCTGTTCACAACATCACTCTGAGTTGATACTTACATTCAGCAAAACTTGTTGCAATCTTATTTTGATTGTCTCTGCAACGTTATTTTTCTGTCTACCTTATAATATTCGCCTATCTCTCTCCTTGTTTAAAAATAACTTTTTATTCACCGTCATGTTGAAGACTTTATGAAAATTCTAACAGATAAGATGACTGTGAAACAGTTCACCTTCTCTAAGAACGATGCAAGGTCAATCTAATACTATTTTGCTAATGCGTATCATACACATGTCAAGGTTTTTCATTKGATTCAATTCCTGTAATAATTATTTCCTTTAAGATTTATTTTAATTGAATAGCCAAGGTCATTTTGAAAGTCTTGTAGCTGCCTAAGTAATTTTCTTTCCTTTCCTTTCAAGCAATATGATTATTGAATATGTATCTATATTTTTTTTCTTAAAGCCTTTATTTGTTCCATACTAGCTTGTCCAAAAAAAAAAAAAAAAAAAAAAGAGTTACAGCCCACTTATTCTTCTACTTTATCTGCTTGTAAAGTTGTTTTATATTTTTCCCATCTTAGATACATTACCAGCACCCACTCTTTTATTAAAGTTTTYACAAAGAACTGCATTAGTTTTGATCACCAAGAATATTCAGAGAACACTCTTTCTAGCGCTTTTTTGTCAGCTATATACAGTGGAGAAATAATTACCAATATTGTTGGAATTTCTAGTAGCATTAATCTCTCTGGTAAAATACAGAAGCCTGTATTTATCTTCAACCCTTGAGTCTTGTGAAGAACTCTCAGAAGACCAACAAAATAAAACTGCTTCTCTAATCTTTCCCCAAAGTAGCTTTGATAAAAATAAGTTTCTTTTTGCTCCATGCTGTCTGATTTTATTTCTTTACAATTTATCATTTCATTAACCAACAATATGATCCTACCTTCCCAGTTTCATTATTCATTCCTGAGTATCACATAGCTTTAAATAAGGGGTTTGAAGTCATGTTATTAGATACTGTAGTCATCAGTAAAAGCACATAAATCAATGTAAGGAWCATACAGAATGGAAACTTAGTGGACAGAACTAGTCAAAATTAATAAAATTRTAAAGGAGTTGTAAGAAATTAGACTTTAGGGATGGGACGGTAAGCATAATCACAGGAAAATAACAATTCAATGAATAAAAAAGTGATGGTCATAAAAGGATCGCTCAAGCACAGCCTATGCAATCCATTAAGAACAAATTCAAAAATTATTTCTGTATTGATATGCAGCAGTAGTTTTACAGTTGTAACTGTTTGTTGCTCACAGATTTTTTCTTAAATCTACCCTCAAATATTTTTTAGCCTGGAGTTCATAAAAAGAAGTAAAGAAATTAATGGAATTTACCTGACAATGCAATAGGTTCTTCATCATAATTTAGGCAGGATTTTTTTTTTTTTTTTTTTTACCACCAAATCATATTTTAATTGAGAACTACCAGGATTAGAGCAGGAATCACTTGATCAAATGCATTTGTTTCTGTGACGCTTAGGCTAATTACACTAACAACCCACTGAATATCTACAGCACCAGTGTCCCCCGGGGCCTTGGATGGCTCTTCAGACACTTAGCATCATTTCAGACCACAAATAYAGCCCAGACACACATAATTTCCAAAACAGATGTTATAGACATTGCATCATCTAATTGTTTAACACCAATTATTTAACCCTCAGTCTGGGTTTCCGTAACTGAGCTCAGAGYCTGCATTTCCAGGTTCAGCTCCTCAATTCTGTTTCTGCCTGCTCTCAACAAGGGCATTTCTGCCTTGCTTCCCCTTCACCTGCCACTGCTGGCCTGGCATCTCAGGTGGCCTCCTGAACTAAAGAGGGAGGGCRGGGGACAGTCTTGCTCCAGCTAATTTCACCTGGGCTCTGGACTAAGATTTAAGAATAACTGCTGCTTTATCCATTATGCTACCAAAACCAAAGTGTTYATTACAAGTCACCAAGTATTTTCCAYTCTCTAGCTAACTTACTGGGTGCTCAGAATGTGCTAATGGGCCTTGCATCATACCTGGTCTAAAACCTACAGCCYAGTAATAATTTGCAGGGTTCTATTGACTGTACAATCTATGATTGTACTGAACACCCTGTCTCCCCCTGCTTTATGGAGGCACTCAACATTCTTGCTAAAAACTAACCCATCACAGGTTGTCCACTCTCCTTAGGACACAAGTAAAATGGACAGTATCTTAATTTTATGCTCTTCATAATTCTTAGAATAATCCCCAAATACTCAAAAATATTGTTTTGAGAAAAATACCATGAAACCTGTATAGCACTACTTTAAACATAAAGTTCATGTAACTCTAAAGCTAATAATTTTAYAGCTATATAAATAACTTGTACATTAATAAAATAATAGTTTAAATACAGGAAAAAATAGTTTAAATACAGGAAGATACTGGAGTTTTCCTTTTCACACAAATAATTCAAGATTGCATAGAATGTTTCTGCAATCTTAAAACTGGAGTAATGCTTGAAATTAGTTAATTCCAGCTTCACCTATTTACAGAAATAACCTGTGCATGGCATTAAAATATCTACATTTAAAAGATGATAAAAAGCTTTGTAAGTATGCCTATTTTAAAATTTCATATTATTTTCGGTTGAAATTTCCAGTTGAGGTAGGCCTTATTCTGGGTCTTAGCCATGTGTGACTCCTGGAAACTTATTTACATATTTTGTGGCCAAACTCCTTGGTTATTTACCTTGCTATACTTGCTGTTTAACTAGATATTCCAATAAAGCCACAGAAGATTCTTGTATAAAACAATATTATACAGTGCTATAGGTCTATGGTCTAAATCCTTTACATGCAAAGAAATGGCAGTAGTGRCATTCAGGCTGAAAAGCAGGTGCATCAAACATATTATCACAAACCAGATTATTAACATGTGAGTTGGTGTGAATAATAAGCAGTGCACAGTAGTGATGTCCCTGGACATYAAAGGAAGATAAGATAGAGGAATAGAGATAATATGGGGATAAAATAATATTTCTTACAYGGAAGAAATAAACTGAATCTTTCTCTCTTTCCTAAGCAAAACCRCAGTTTTTAAAAGCCAACAGAGGCTTCCTCCTTTTGTTCAAGGACATACAAATAGGACCCTTAGTTTTCCCATTAAGTGTTYAGCAAGGATCATTATCTGAATTTGTACAGAGTATACATGACTTTTCTTTTTTTAATATGGTTAATTTTTTTCTTCTTCTTAGCCACTGCAGCTGCATTTACAAAGCAAAATAAAATAATTTCAAAAAGAATGAGAAAACACAAGCTTCCCCCTCCCACTTGTAAGATCAGTTACAGCTTAACTATACTATGCTAGAAAAAAATGTCTGAATGACTCTACCCATGCAGTACCGATTGTGAACTAATAAATTCTCTGCCAAGAAGTCTGTATAGGAATTTTTATTGCATACTTGTAAATTTTAAAAAGACCAGGTAATATATTTGAGGAATGAAGGACTACAATGAATAATTCAGGAAATACAATACAATTAGTCTTATTATATTTTTTTCATTTGCTGATTAGTTTAGAGAGCAGGATTACACTTTGGCCAGATTATATTTGGTTTTGAGTTAATTTGGAAGGTATGTAATTGCCTAGCTGGCTTGAGAGCTCAGTACTAGAGTAGGAGATGAAAGTGCTTTTCCTTCAATTTGCATTTTGCAGAAAATGATATAGTTTGTGCTTTGTTTTAATTTTTTTTATCATTATTCTTCACATTAATTTATATGTTACATTTACAGAGAGCTTCAGAATGTTGGTGAATTATTTCTGTGTCAGTTGTTAACACTGATCATTTAAATACAATTATCTAAATTATACTAATCTTAAGCACTTCTTGTGACACTTTTCTCATGTGGGGAAAATACAGCTGAACATA
Source organism: Mixornis gularis (assembly GCA_003546035.1). Taxonomy (NCBI): domain Eukaryota; kingdom Metazoa; phylum Chordata; class Aves; order Passeriformes; family Timaliidae; genus Mixornis; species Mixornis gularis. Next base: position 5,783,234 of record QVAJ01000025.1, on the reverse strand, counting down.
TAACTGAACATTTAACTGCTTTATTAGAGAAGGAAAGACACTTCAAAAAGAGTGTAAAGTGAGTCTTCACATACTTATGATTGACACTATTTAGTGGGTGCTTAGTGCCATATATTCTTTTAAAGCCTCATCCTTCCACAGAGTTAATAGCATATTCAAAGACTATTGTAAACCATTTTTATTGCTTAAATATTCAATGGTGCCAAAAGTACCTTTGGCTTGTTCATGTCATACACTCACAAGATAACACTTGAGTCATGTTTAAATCTACATTCTAACCATAAAAAAAGAAAAGCATCTTAGCTTTGTCAAGATAGTGAATCCTACAGCTGCTGCTGCTTTTAATCTTGTCAGTCTTTTTTTCCATTTCTCATACTTTTCTTTGCCAAAAGGTTAATTGATATTTATTATATAAATTGGTATTTATTATATAAACAGAGGCCCCACTCTAAAACACTTTTTCATTGGAAAAAGGCAACAGTAGCCATGAACAGTAAAAGCTTTACAAAACAAAACCTCCTTTCCAAAGTTTTTTTTTTCTTTTTTCTTTTATTCCTATATGCCATTCAAACCATAGTCTGCTGCTTTAAGCCCCACATTATATACACTGAATTCKTAGAAGTTCCTAAACATTGCATTTATGTATCACATCAGCATTCCTGTCCTGACATTCTTCTCCTGATAAATTATCTCTCTATCCTTCATTTCAGTAATGGTTCTACAAATGCCACCAGAGGTCTTTAGAGTACCACCAAAATCCTCACATCTCTCCTCTCCTCTCCTCTCCTCTCCTCTCCTCTCCTCTCCTCTCCTCTCCTCTCCTCTCCTCTCCTCTCCTCTCCCTTCTATTCTCTCGTGTTTCAAGGTGTTTCCTTCCATCCATTCTTCTTCACCACACAGGTAACATTTGCAGATATAAATGGATTCAAGTGTAATTCCACATGCAGTTTAACATTTGTCATTAATTGCATATAACAGACCCATTTATTCCTAAAATATATGGTCATTTTGTCATTCAGATTCTGGATGAAGTTAGTGTAATTCTACAATAACTGATAAAATTTTAATATTTCCTTTATATTTAAAATAAGAACAATAAACCTTTTATGCTAATAATAAAATATATGGCCAAAGAGTATTACTAAGTGTCTTGGCAGACTATTTGATTCCTTTTATTTCCATTATTTAAATGTGTTTTTTTGGCATTTCATCTGGGTCAGGTCCTTTATATTATTAATCTCCTGAAGTGCTTCTGCAACCTTTTCTCCCTGTATGGTTTATATCATACTTCAGGTTAGCTCACAAGTTTTTGACACCTTTTTCAGATTATCTTAATTCATTACTTTATCAAAATAATTATTTTTAAAATTTAATTGAAATTCAATTAATAATTTATTTACAATATAACATGCTCACTTCTGGTATAGGTGAATTCATAGATTTCTCATGGTAACTAGTAAAGCTATATTTATCCTCCTCCAGGTCTTCCTACTTAGTGATTAAATTTATCACTGTCTGCATCTTTTTTCTTCTCCTGAACATTATCTTGTGCCATAGCAACATTATTCCAGCTAATAGCTGGCTGTCCCTTCATACATCTCCAATAAAGGTGCTTCTAGYGTGCACTTTATTCGCTTAGCCTTGACAAAACTCCAAGCTCCTTTCACTCTGCGTTTCTACAAATTCCTGTGTATGAGGGTAGATCAATGTTATGCTTTGAGGAGGTTGTCCTTGAAGATCCTAAAGTTGTCATGGGCTATCATGGCCTTAAGAATGAAATCCCTGGGAGGACAAGAATACTCAGGGGAAGCTGCTGGCCAGTTCCCAAGTCTGCTGCCCTGAAAAGGGTCTTTTTTCTGCTACTTACCTTTTCTGTTTACCTCAGAATTTAAAACTGTACAGTGGCATTTTTTGCAGCAGCAAAAGCTGTCATCGATCTTAAAATCCATGACCACTTTTCTTTTGCACGAACAGTAGATGCAGCAGGACGCTTTCTCTATAGTTTGGCCATCCAAAACCTGCATCAAAAATTGATCCTGACAGACTCCAGAAATCTGATCCTCTCCAAGTTTTCCTTTCAGCAAATGTCAGGTGAAGTCCTCCAAGAGATCCAGGATGTGTTACTGTGAGACTATTTTAAAGGAGGTTTTGTCCCCCTGTTCTCAAGTGGCAATCTGTTGCAAACGTTTACAACCTTTACTCCCTTTTGGCCTCCACTCTGGTCACATTACACAAGCTCCCAGATTGTCTGCTGCCCACTCCACAGCAGGGCTCTCTACATTAATGTGGGGTTGACTCTGGCCAGCAGGAAAGTCCCCACCCAGTCACTCACTGGGTAGGACWGGACAGAGGATCAGAAGGGTAAAAACAAGAAAAACTGATGGGTTGAGAATAAAGGCAAAGCCACACATGCAAGAAAAATGTAACAATGAATTCATTCACTACTTCCCATTGGCAGACAGATGTCCAGCTATTTCCTAGCTGGGCAGACCAACAACATCACCATGAAAGTCTCACTTTCCTTCTCCATTCCTTGAGCTTTTACTGCTGAGCATGACAACATATAGTATGGAACATMCTTTTATACAGTTCAGGTCATTTCTGATGGCTGTATCTGCTTCAAAATTCTCGTGCATTCCCAGCCCACCCACTRGGGAAGAGTGGGGAAAAGCMTTGGTGCTGTGCAACTGCTGTTTAGAAACAGGTGAAACATTGGCAGGTTATCATCATTTGTAGTCATAAATCCAAAATATAGCACCAGATTTTGAAACATTGCAAAATCTATATTTCTTTGTGTGATTTTAGAATAGTTGTGAGAAAAAAAATTTGAAAGACAATAATACAAAAAAAATGCATAGATGGGACAGCATTTTCAAGTGGAGGGTGACATGCGTGATAAAAGGAAAAAAAAATCATAGTTGAAATATAAGCATACTGGAACAGGGATTCCTTTCTATGGCTGAAAGGGGACTGAGAGGTGTGGGAAAAAAGATACTAGTCTAGGTTGAAGCTTAACTGATTATAATAAGACATATCAGTGAATGGATCCAGTAGAAGTTTTAACATGCCCAGAGTAAAATATCAAGAAAAAAAATGTTTGCAACAACATTCTGAGTGAACAAGCATGGAGAAAGTTTTATTTGCTATGGCTGTAGGAAATGTTCTAAAAAAACAAGACACAATCAGAAGGAACACTATGAACAAAAACTTTAGTTACATATGTGAAGACAAAAACCTTTAGTGAAGTAATATCACCTTTTTCATCCCTATCAAATATACTAGAACTGCAAACCAATGTTTGAGGTGAAGCAACAGCAGCCTGAAGTGACAGATAGCAATATATTTTAAGAGAYGTGTAGGTGTTACATTATCACCAGGTAACTCTTTGGCTGTAGGAYAGAAAGGCTATAATTCATACACATAAAATATTTTTAATCACTGTGTGTATCAATATAATGTATTTTATTGATGTCTGAAAATCATATGATTTGTAGCATTTTAAGATATAGTGCAATATTTGTAAAAACCTTGGTGGACTAAATACATAAAGTAGCCTAGTTTTTTTGTGCAATCTTGTAATTTCAACTTTTAATTATTTTCAAGAAATATTTCACTGAAACATCTATAACCAAGTATATTTTTAAATATTTTTCAGTATTCCTAAGTTTTAGCATCAAGGGTCATTTTTTGAGCCAAACATTATGTAGCAGCCTGAAAACTAGCACATTTTACAGTGTTAAAAATTAGCATAGCTGTCCTTCAAATGAAGTAGGTACCTAGTCCTGGGTTCTTCCAAGAAAAGTTTTGGGGTTTTTTTTGTTTGTTTTTTTTTTTTTTTTAATTTTTACTATTACAACTCAGGAATAGTAAATAATATTTTTATCATAGTGAAACCTGGGAAATGACAGTGCTTCAAAAGGTTTTACACAAAAACAACTACCTATCCATTGGAGGCAGTTSCAAAGGATTACTCCTTTCTATACATTATGATCAACTTCCAAGTGTCTTGCACAGTAGTGTTTTATTTTTTTTTAACAATGATTATTGCGATAATGGGGAGAGCTGAAGTTCCAGAGTTCCAGACTTCTACCTTTTGTRTATATATGGGCTGCTATGGAAAACCCATCCATCAGCAGTCAAGATTTTTGACTCTTCCACCCCAACAATCAACAAACTCTGAATAAGAGGTAACAAACCCCCACAGAGKACTGTATGGAATAGAAAGACTTAATAACATCTCTGTAGACTCTTAAAACCATGGCTATGTGAGCAGTGATTTAGAAGCAACCTATCTAAAGAAAATATAAAATATCCAAGGAAAGTCCAAACTATCAGCTTCCCAGAAGTCAGTGAGCCAGTAAGTATCAGACCTTTGTGAAAAGGGACYTGCACTTATCTGCAGAAATGTAATTTGAAATGCTTGTTTTGGTGTGCTTTATCACATTGATGGCATTTTCAGTAACATTACTGTGTTTATGATCCCTCATGTGACAAGACACAGAATAGCAAAGCAARATGAAGTCTTGGCAGCCTAATTCAGAATGTCTGGAGAGTATGGAAACTCTTCATAAAGCCTTTGCTCTAAAGATGATGATTATTTCTGCACTCGCAGGCATGGATTTGAATTTAGCTAGCTGGGCAAACATGTTGTGTGCAGATTCTGTTGTGGTTTTTTTGTTTGTTTTTTGGTTTTTTTTCAATTTAATTTACACAGCATTCAGGTGTTGTTACATTTAAAGAAAAACTACACAATATGCTTATGTGTACACAATTTTTACTAGTGTGTTGGTGAATAGTGTATAGCCACTTCCAGCAGCTCCAGAGGCCCCAGCCCATGAAGAAATGTAACAGTATTTCTCACTGAATGACATTCAGCATTTATAGGCCCTAAAGAACAGGCCCTCAATATATTTAATGTATGTCAGTGGAGTTTTGGGGTGGATTTTTAATGGTTTTTAAGTTGAATATGCTAATACTGGAACATAATGACAAATAATGCCTGTAGCAGCTGCTTTGCTCAGCAGTTGTTCTGAGCTATGGAGATTATTCTGACACAGCTCAGCTCTGTGTCCTAATTCCCACACCCTAGACTAGCAAAATGGTTAGGTGTATATTTGACAATCAGCATCTGCTCAAGTCCTGCTGATTTAACTTGAAAGATTTCTCTATGAAAGCTGTAGCAAGGATATGATCTGCTTAAGTAACAGTACAAACAGAAACATTTTGTTTGCCCATGTCTCTGAGTACAGACCAATGGTTTTGAAAGTTTCATGCAGGAAACTGAGCCATATCTTGGCTGCTTCTGACACCTAGGCTACCTAGATTAAAGCTAAAGTGATTTTGTCTATACAAGCTAAAAGAAGACTTTTGTTTAGATTAATTCAAAGGGGAACTAGGGGAACTAAGTATGAAGAAGTCCTTTACTGAGTAGGGACTGATAAAAAAAAAAAACAGACTTCAGAATTAGAGAAATGACAAAGACCTTTCCAGGAGCCTGCAAGACAGGTGTTTATTTGAATTTTGCGAGAAACACCTTATCCTTCTATTTGCACAACCACAGTTTTACCATAATACATTGGTTTTGATAAAGAGGTGAAAAATAGAAAATTTGTCATATGGGTGCCACCATCAGGCTGTAGCTAGACCACTGCTATTGCTACTGATTGAAGGCATGCAAGCAAGGGTAACTCTCATCCAATCCTGACCCTCTCAATTCTGTCTCTATTTTGTTTGTTGCACATCTGTGGGGCTGCATAGTAAACTCTCTGAAGAAGGTTTTACTGCTGCTAATATCTATAATACACTCAGAAATATATGCTCTCAGAATAGCTTGGTAACATAATTTGCAATGTTAATTCTAGGAGGAGGATAGGCAACATTTAAAAAGTTTAATATACAGGTGCTGAGCCATTGTATGCCTTGTAGCCACAGCCTCCTCTACCACATCTACACTGCTTTGTACTAGAGATTCAGCACCATGTGTTTTATCAAGCTGCACTTCACTTTGTCCAGCAGTGACTATGACAGACTGCTCTGCTCCCAACAGTGCTTGGAATAGATTTTATTTCAGGAGTCCCCTTGATTAAATCCTGATATTNACAGCATTCAGGTGTTGTTACATTTAAAGAAAAACTACACAATATGCTTATGTGTACACAATTTTTACTAGTGTGTTGGTGAATAGTGTATAGCCACTTCCAGCAGCTCCAGAGGCCCCAGCCCATGAAGAAATGTAACAGTATTTCTCACTGAATGACATTCAGCATTTATAGGCCCTAAAGAACAGGCCCTCAATATATTTAATGTATGTCAGTGGAGTTTTGGGGTGGATTTTTAATGGTTTTTAAGTTGAATATGCTAATACTGGAACATAATGACAAATAATGCCTGTAGCAGCTGCTTTGCTCAGCAGTTGTTCTGAGCTATGGAGATTATTCTGACACAGCTCAGCTCTGTGTCCTAATTCCCACACCCTAGACTAGCAAAATGGTTAGGTGTATATTTGACAATCAGCATCTGCTCAAGTCCTGCTGATTTAACTTGAAAGATTTCTCTATGAAAGCTGTAGCAAGGATATGATCTGCTTAAGTAACAGTACAAACAGAAACATTTTGTTTGCCCATGTCTCTGAGTACAGACCAATGGTTTTGAAAGTTTCATGCAGGAAACTGAGCCATATCTTGGCTGCTTCTGACACCTAGGCTACCTAGATTAAAGCTAAAGTGATTTTGTCTATACAAGCTAAAAGAAGACTTTTGTTTAGATTAATTCAAAGGGGAACTAGGGGAACTAAGTATGAAGAAGTCCTTTACTGAGTAGGGACTGATTAAAACAAAAAAACAAAAACAAAACAAAACAAAACAAACAAACAAACAAACAAAAAAACCAAAAAAACAAAAAAAAAACAAAAAAACAAAAAAAAACCAAAAAAACAAAAAAAAAAAAACACACCAGACTTCAGAATTAGAGAAATGACAAAGACCTTTCCAGGAGCCTGCAAGACAGGTGTTTATTTGAATTTTGCGAGAAACACCTTTTCCTTCTATTTGCACAACCACAGTTTTACCATAATACATTGGTTTTGATAAAGAGGTGAAAAATAGAAAATTTGTCATATGGGTGCCACCATCAGGCTGTAGCTAGACCACTGCTATTGCTACTGATTGAAGGCATGCAAGCAAGGGTAACTCTCATCCAATCCTGACCCTCTCAATTCTGTCTCTATTTTGTTTGTTGCACATCTGTGGGGCTGCATAGTAAACTCTCTGAAGAAGGTTTTACTGCTGCTAATATCTATAATACACTCAGAAATATATGCTCTCAGAATAGCTTGGTAACATAATTTGCAATGTTAATTCTAGGAGGAGGATAGGCAACATTTAAAAAGTTTAATATACAGGTGCTGAGCCATTGTATGCCTTGTAGCCACAGCCTCCTCTACCACATCTACACTGCTTTGTACTAGAGATTCAGCACCATGTGTTTTATCAAGCTGCACTTCACTTTGTCCAGCAGTGACTATGACAGACTGCTCTGCTCCCAACAGTGCTTGGAATAGATTTTATTTCAGGAGTCCCCTTGATTAAATCCTGATATTYTCATATGTGATACTGTCTCCCATGATATTCTCATAGGCAAGCTCCAGAAGAGTGGGTTGGACAAGTGGATGGTGAAGTGGATTGAAAACTGGCTGAATGACAAAGCTCAGAGAGTTGTGATCAGTGGAAGAGTCTGGTTGGAAGCTTGTGACTAGTAGTGTTGCCTAAGGTTCAATACTGGGCAAAGTGTTGTTTAACTTATTCATCAGTGCTTGGATGAAGGGGCAGAGGCTTCCTCAGCAAATTCACTGATGGCACAAAGCTGGGAGGAGYGGCTGATACCACAGAGGGCTGTGCAGCCCTTTAGAAGGACAGATCAGAGATGGGCAGAAAAGAACTGTCTGTAACTCAACAAAGGCAAATGCAGGGTCCTGCCCCTGAAGAAGAACCACACCAGAACAGGCTGGGGGCTGACCTGCTGTAGAGCAGCTCTGCAGAGAAGAACCTGAGTGTCCTGCTGGACAACAGACTGTCCATGAGCCAGCAGWGTGTCCTTGTGGCCAATAAGACCAGAGGTATCCTGGGCTGCAGTAGGAAGAGCATTGTTGCCAGCARGTGGAGGAGGTGATCCTGCCCCTCTGCTCAGCCCTGGTGAGGCCACCTTCGGGGTGCTGCGTCCAGTTCTGTGCTCCTCAGTAAAAGACAGACRCGGAGCTCCTGGAGCAGGTCCAGCAAAGGACTGTGAAAATGATTAGAGAACTGGAAAATTTCTCTGACAAGGGAAAGCTGACAGAACTTGGCCTGTTCACCCTTGAGAAGGGAAAACTAAGAYGGGACCTCATCAGTGTCTGTAAGTACCTGAAAAGAGAGTGTCAAGAGGATGGATTCAAGCTCTTCTTAGTGATACCAAGCAACAGGACATGAGACAACAGGCAAAAACTGGAACACAGGGAGTTCCACCTGAACCTGACGAAAAACTTCTTTATGGGTGACAGCACTAGAACATGGTGCCCATGAAAGATTGTGGTGCCTCCTTCTCTGGAGATGCTCAAAAGCAACATGGACACAACCCCCATTAACACACTCTAGGAGACCCTGCTCAAGCAGAGAGGCTGGACTAGGTGCCTTCTAGTTGTCCCCTCCAACCTTACCCATTCTGTCATTCTGTAGTCCCTGAATAACAAATAGCCAACCTCAATTGTCAGTACTGGACATTAACAAGGCAGCACACACTTTGTTGTCAAAAGAACACCTTTTTCTTGCAGTGGGATTTTCAAAGCTACACTGAATATATATGGCTTTATGAAACATCTTAAAAAAACAAAAAAATCTCCTCCATTCAGTTTAGTCAGAAACTCAATGCTCCAAAGTTTATTAAATTGCTAGTTTGTGTAAGAGGGGGAAAGAAATAAGTGTGGAACAGAACACTTASCAAAAAACTTTCAATCTTAATGTTGATCTATAGTATTACAAATTCTAGAAACACTCTCACTGGTGTAAGAAATGATGTCTGGTTAGTCTAGAAGTGATTTCAATTTTTCTTTTTGTCTATTTTGTAGTAAAAAATGTATATGCTAATTCTGAAGCAACCCAGTATTGTACTCTGATGCAGYAGAATAAGAACTTCCCCAGGGATGATATGAGAAACCTTGTCATGAATGCACAACTTGCTTATTGGTATAGCCTTGTCCTTTCAGTCAGGAGCTAATTATTGCTCTTGCAATTGAATCACTTCCTCAACTTAGGTAAAATATTCAGCAGTCCATTGTATAAGGTTATAACGATTTTGCTACCAGTGTCTACAAATTGATTGTTATAGTTATTTAACATCCACCCAAATGTGACGATTCATAATAAAAATTTTACACTGCAGTAAAGAGAAGAAGCTTAGAGAATGAAATTACTGACTCAAAAATTGATCTGCAAGGAATCAAGAGGGTCAAAGTCAGATTAGTGTTTCATATTCAAGTTAAATGTCATGAGCATCAATATGTAAACACTGTTAATAAATCTGTGCATTTCATTTCAACTTGTGGTGTAAGTGCTTAGGTTTCACATACTTGATAGTTATTTTTAAAAGTACCACTGAAAATATTGTTACTACTCTAGGGGAAAAAAAAATCATATTGGGCTTCTTTCTTCAACTCAACTAACAGTTTTAAAAATATCAGCCAGCATATAGTTATGGGCATTCTATTGTATGCTAGACTAGTAAAGATCTGCCTTGCAATTATGGAGGTTTTCTAATAAACACCTTCTTAAAAATACATGTTTTGAAAAATAACTCTTTAGTGTACCAATAAAAGTAGTTCAGTAAATACAGATTTGCATATAATAGATCAACTTTTGTCCAGAACTGATCCCCTGCATCTGATAACGGTTGGTGCCRTAAATTTACAGGCATGAACCACAGTTCCATCAAGTAAAAGTTGTTGGTGAATATTAAAAGGTCTGATTTGATCTCTGCACTATATTGGCACACTGAGGAGGCCAGACTCTTTCCTGGTCAGAATAAAATCTTCACACTACAGCTATGATCATTCCTCRGGCGTATGTAACCAAAGGGATCATTAGGAGCTGATAAGGTAGCTAACACTTTTATTGTGAAGGAGTGAGTAGAACTGAGGCAATCTAATACAATTTATCCAAATAATACAAATCTCCAAATACAGGGCTCCTAGAACATCTTTATATTCTGAACACAAACCTAATCAAACACAAGTGACTACTCAATACTAGAATATTTAACTAAAGCCCATTTAGATCCGTGTAAAGGMAAAAGGAGGTAATATGATTTTGTTCAACTCGAGCTACCTCACCGGTTTCCTTTTAACAAAAATACTTCAAGTCTTAGCAGAGAAATGCCAGCACATTTACAAGCAAAGGATAACAATAACAGAGCTGTGCAGAGAATACACAATGGTCTTAAGTAATGAACAAATTTAAAATCAAAAATATATGACCATTCAAATTTTTGCTAATCCTGATACTGTAAACTACTGTTACTATAGCTGAGTAATTCTTGTCTTTGGCTGGAAATTAATTACACACCATGAATGGCGGATGGAGAACAGACCTGAAACGGTGTTCGTAGAAATGGGAAAATAAATTTAGCCATGATGTACTGATATCAAAGTGATTATTTTGGAAATCAGACGTTAATTCCTCATTACATGAACAAACTGACATGAAAATTGTATTAATTCAAAATAATTTTTATATTTATGYCATCAAATACCTTTAGGAGACGCAAACAAATGTAGCATTCCTTGGTCAGATAGCTTTGAACAGTCAGGAAAGATCCACTGGACAGTGGGAGACTACTACATTACTTCTGTTAAATGTTAGGACTTCTTTATCTTTTTAATAAAGCTTAATGATTCATTTTTAATGATTTATTTCCTCTTCTTCTGAAAAGATATGTTTTCAATGTGGAAAAGACAATGAATACTAGTGCATGTGTTATACTGATGTGTTTGGGTTAGCACAGACAATCAAAAATCAGTGGTAACTGCTCAGATTTTACTAAGCAAGACCTCAAATAAATGCATAGTTCCACCTGGCTTTCTCAAACTAYAGCAAGTTGAAATAAAATTTGAAATCTCCTACCCCACTGAAATGTTTTGATTTTTTTAAAATGTGTGGTTTTACCATAAAACTTTACTGTCCTGCTACTAGTTCAGTTTTCATTAAGGTGTGAAATACAGTAAGGTTGAATAAAATGTAAAAGTGGTAAGAGCAAAGATGAATCATCCAGAATTTCAGGGATATCTTAAGCCAGATTTTAGTGCCAGAAAAAGTCTGTATGTTTTCTGTATGGCTCAAGGAGGAAAATTCCTACTCCAACATCAAACCATCCTGGAGATGGTTTGATGCGTAGACATCACCTGGTTACCGGTTCCACTCCTACAAGTGATGAATCGTAAGACAAAACCAGACAGAAATTTTGTGGTAAACTGAGGGATTTTTGCTAAAGGCTAAGGGGGCAGTGATGCAGAAAAACAGGACGAAGCTGTTTACAGAGGCATAGGAGACATCCCAGCAAATCATYCCTGTATGAAGAGCTAGGGGTCTGGGCTCCTAGGGAAATCCTCTTGAGCCAAGAGGAGCTTGTGAAGCAGGAAGAGCAGTGAAGCAAGAAAATGTTCATGGCATTTATTACTCTATATATTTGAGCTGTGCCAAAGGTGATATTTTGGCCGTACAAAGACTTTAAAAGAATATGAATATCTCCTTTCTTTTCTGTGTATTTTTTGTATATTCCCAGTGACCAGCTTTCTAGTATAAGGGAAGCAAGATGAGGTATAAAACAAAACCAAAATCACTAGACTGCTTAGGCCACAAGGTCTGATTTGTCTTGATGGAGAAAGAGAAAAGCAGGTGAAAGATTTTCTCCTTGTAGGATACATATTTGGCCACAGAGGACAAAACCAGTCCTGAAATATATGCAGATGCCTTTCACAAGTCTTACACTGTGGGATTCAAGAGACTCAATTTAATGAACATCCACAGTTGGAGCTTTGGCATAACAAATAGGTCATTGAGGATGCTGTCATGGATATCTACTGACATGAATCTTTGGAAATATATGTGATGGCAATCAACTAAAAGCAACATATTGTCATTAYATCTACATCTCACTGCAAGACATGTCTAAATGAATTTGGTATTCAAAACTGAGCCATTTTAAAAGCAGAGAATGCTCAAGAAGGAGCCAAGAGAGACGGAAGAGTGTGCTAACATRAGAAGTTGGAAAATAAGAGTTTACACTGTTCTTCAAATGGAAAGTTAAATGTTAAATTGCATCCTATGAGTATGGGGAATTAGGTATAGGCGTTACTTTGTTCATGAAGAAATTTGTCTACTTGTGATGTCCTCATTTTATTGTGCTTGAAAGTAAATTAGACTACCAAGGAAAAGCGTGATTATCAAATAAGAAACAAAAATATTTACAATATTATAATTGCTAGTCTTTTAAATTGCTTCTGTTTTTACCAGATAAGAAACTTGGGTTTTGGCAATACCAGGTGCAGATAAGTGAAAGTCACATTCAAAGATTATATTGCAGTTTTGCTTTCTCAGTATCTTAAAGTTCTCAGTATCTGACAGATCAACCAGCTACAGTGAAAAGACAAAATATTATCAGGGGTCCAGAAAAATTTTGTACCATTTATACTTCAAGACAGTATAGAAAATTRAATTTAGGCTAAGTTGGAGATAATGGTATAGTGAAACAATCAGTTTAACAATCCAGTCCAGTGCAAGTGACGCTGCATGTTGGATCATGAGACAAGAGGAATTCACAGGTCAGACTGCACAGWACAAGGAGGTTCCTGCAGAACAGGGCATGTGGTGGGGAACATGAATCATGACACGGCATGAGGCGAGGTTCTCTCTGGAGACTACATTCTCTACTAGCTGCTGCACCCTGCTTCCTTTTACTGCTTCCCTTTCATGCATTGTAGAAAATTCCTCAGGTTGACCTTTCTTAGGTTGACCTTCTGTGTCTGGAATAGAAGAGGAATTGTAACTGAACTGGCAAAGCATTACCTGCAAATCTTGAAGCTCAGCAAGATGAGAGAAGCATGGATATGTTAATTGCACATAATGCTGAAGGAAGCTAGACAGATCTGAAAATAAGTCTTTGTAGGCACAGGCAAACAAACAAACAAACAAACAACTTATGTCTTTTCTTTTCCGAGTCTATGCTACCAAATCATTTTGGTAATTTACGTTCTGAACAAGTCATCTTTGGGGTGCAAGGAACTGTCCCTTCATTGTTCATTAACAACCGTGCAGGTGAGAGAAAATCCACTAAAAAATGTAAAAATACAAAAAGCAAAGGTAAATAGAGACCAAGTCTAGTTTAATTCAAATTCCCTTAAACCCTCCTCCAACCAGATTTGTTATAGTTAAAAAATGTTATATGTTTTTGCACACTTGAGACTGTGGTTCTGTTTGGAGTATTACTTCCATGAAACCTTGAACATCCTTCTGGATTTCCAGTTTCTATAAATGTGACCAAGCACATTCTCGTTTTGCGCAATGCTGGCTCATAAAGAAGTTTTCAGAGAGACTTGAAGAATCAGGCCTGTAAAAAACTGATTCAAAAACTATAGAACAATTAACAGTAATTCAAACAAAACTTAAAATATATTTTTAGCCTTTACATACACCTGGAACTTTATAGTTCATAGCTTCTGAATTGTGCTGACCTTTCTATAACAGAAAAGACTTTTTTTTTGTTTTAATGAAAAGTATGCAGTTTAAATGGAAAATGACCATGAGGAGTTCTTAACATTTTCTTTTCCCTTTCTCTGCTGGGAAAAAGAAAATGTATCACATTCCAGCAGCAATTGAAAAAGAAGGYAAATTATTTTTATAATAGTTTTTCTCTACTTGAGAAAAATAAAAAAAAWGGTTGGTAAAAGGAAGCAATACGGAATTATCCTCTTTTGTTATTSATCAAATATCTAAATTATCTAATTTTTTTCTAGGTAATATTGAGAAGAAATCCACCTAAATAAATGGAGGGTGTTTTTTTTGTTTTTTTTCTGTCTGTTTGGTTGGTTGGTTTTTTGGGGGTTTTTTTTGGTTTGTTTGTTTGTTTTGGTTTTTTGGGGTTTTTTTGGGTTTTTTCTTTAGATATAGCTTGAAAAATATCTTTGAGATGAGCTGAATATCTTCCCAAGCCCCCCTGATACTACCAGCTAAATCCCAGTGCCTGTCATGGGTGCTTTGTTGTCCGCGTTTAGGAGCTAAGTGTGTTATTGAGGAGCTGAATACCACTTTATAAGTGTATTCAGTATTTGTGCACAGGGACAACTGAAGATTGACATATTCTCCACCAGGTTCCTCCCTGGATCAGTCAAACTCCAGTGCAGAAACATAATTGTATTTGCAGGCACAGGTCCTGACAAGGCACAGGAAAGATGAGGTAATGCACARTGGCACAGACTGTTGTCCACTTGCCTTCGAATGTGGGCAGAAAAGCAGGCGTCTGTCTGCACCCTATTGAAACATAATCATAATGAGCTACTCCAAACTTGCTATCTAGAAATTCAGCATACATACAACACTTCATTGACAGAGACTACATAACAGATTCAGTGTGCTTGCCTCACTGCTTCTCCTGCAGACATAATCCTGCAGTGTGTCTCATTGTGAGAGAAGATTTTCAGATGCTTATTGAATGCYCTGGCTTATAAAATAGCACATTTTGTCTGTATTCCTTGGTTCTGGTTCCTAGAGCCTGCTGCTCAGCTGATGTTGAAGCAGACAAAGAGATACGTCTCTGCTAACTACAGGTGTTGATATTTGTACCATTATCAGACAATGTGGCTTTGTCGGATGTGAGAGACTAGGTATGGAACAGACTGCCAGCTGAAGATCAAAGTTCAAGACGGAAAAACTCAAGGAAAAGGAGTATTTTCACTTCACTTCTCCTCAGCCATTTTACAATATCACCATAAACTGAGCAGAAATTGAAAATGTCTAAAAATGTCCTGAGACCTGAGACCTGTCCTGTCCTGGACTTCTGGGTTCAATGAGTACCTGTCATTCTTACTCTATGTTTAACTTAGGTAAGAGTCTTCACACATGTGGAGAATAGTTGGTCATTAATGCCTTGACTGGCTGGTTGAACTGCCAGCTGCCTTTGGCCAGAATGCTGCAGAAAAATAATTTGACAATTTTTTGGAGAATCTCTCCTGGTGGAAATTTCTGAGAGTCCCAGTGATTCYCCTGTCTAAACCCACTGCTAGTCAGGACATGAGTATTTCAGTCTATGCCTCGATTACCAGCCTGGGTGGAAAATCTTCCCATCCCAGAGATCCCTCTATGCAGCTCTACAGGCAGAGTTTAACATATAGGCACATAAGTTAGAACCAAAATTAGAATTTCACCTGTATAGACAAGTGTTTGCTGGAGGCTGATTACTGCTTTGCCYTAAGGAGCATTTCAGTCATTCAGATGCCTTAGTGGCTTACTGTGGAAGCTTCAATTTTTTTATGAAAAAAATGTCATTTAGAATATATGCTATTTATAATTAATTTATCTTGTCTGAAGTAAACAAAGTCCATTTGTAAATTTATGCATTTTAAGGTGTTTGATTTTTGTTAWGTCTTCTCCAGTACTTTCTGTTACAAAATAATTAGAAATAAAGAAAAAAAAGAAACAAAATTAATTGTGTCTATACATAAAAGGTGCCATTTCTTATTCTGAGATTTGACATTTATACATTTTAAATAACAATAGTTATGTAGAAAAAACAAAGCTTCTATGCCAATTTTTACTTGAATGATTTGACATACATGCCAAAGCATAGGAAACTATGATTTTTTTTTTTTAATATGCTGCAGGATGTGTCTTGAAAATTTTGCAAAAATTATGCCATCTGGTTATCCATTTGCTCATTATCAACCGTAAAGTAAAGTGGAATAAATGGAGTTTATTCAGGCTTACTAGATTCAAACTAAATCAAAAGTTCAGTTTGTTTGATCTAGTATAGTAAGATATGTCTGCTGGGATTGATTAAAGTAAAAATACTGAATGCCACAATCCTAGAGTATATTTCACTTCCTTCTTTGAATATAATATAAAGATAACAGATAAAACCATTCTGTAATGCTRAATCATTTGGACCAAAAATGCCTGTAAATTAATTTACACACATAATATTTCCAGCACACTGRAGTGTCATGGTTTGGCAGATTTCAGAATTTTTATTTGAAGTCATTAATAAAATAATGCCCATGATGGAAAAAATACTCTTCAACATATTTTATATTAGTACCATAGAAATACAGCAACTATTACCCATGACTGAAAGAGAATATTTGTTGGAAAAATTATAGATTAATTGCCTAGGAGATATTAATTTCTATAATGCTACTGAAAGTGAAGCAGCTACAGCATAACCATTGAAAATCTGATTCATATCTATTTTTGACATACCAAATTGTTTTATTTCAAATGTCAAATTCATAATATTGGAATACTTTCTTCAAATGAGCAGCTTTTCAGAATGGGAACTTTTTGAAATAGTTAGGATTTTAACAACCTAATGAAGTGGTTCTGAAATTTATCTTTGGAAAGTGTATGTTAGTYAGGATGGTATTCACCTCACAAATGCATAACCATCCAAAAGCTAGTATTGCAACTTGGCTAGGTAAATCTAAAAAACATGCAAAAGAAACCCCAAAAATCCACCCACAAAATAAAAATGAGAGTGTTTATTTTGAATGCCTTGAAAATTTTGACCTCATATCTATTTTTTTTTGTTTCTTTATCAGAGAATGAAATGTATAAACTATGATTGTGAAAATAATATTTACCTTCTTTTAGCATTTTGGGGGGTATATACAACTTGAATATCAAAGGTTAAGGGTCTAATTTTTCTTGTGTTTAATTTAAAGAGAAGATAATAAATTCCAGAAACATCTTCTTTCATCCAGCTACCAAATGAGTTTCTATAGATTGGACTCTAGGCTATAATTCTGAAGAATCTTCGCATTATTTTTGGTTTCAACAATTTTGAAATACTGTGTAATCTATTAAAGCCCTCTTTTCACAGAAAGTGGAGGAAAAAAGAGAATATTGCTCTGCATCACATCTTTGTGGAAAACTGAGAAGGGTGTTAGGCTAAATATGTGCTTAGCACCTAGTGCTTATTTCTTGCATCTAATTTAGGCTTTACGTTGTGATGTCACTATGGCAGTTCTGTAGAAAACAGGAACTGGTGACTACTTACTTTACACTCAACAAATCAAGTAATTTTCCAGACTGCTTGAACCACTACATTTGATACATAAACAGTCCTGTCATGCTGTGCCTCACAAAGCAGCATCTCCATCCACCCGAGCCAGCCTGACACCGCAGACATGTGGGGAACACTCCTCTACATCTTCAGAACCAGAGGGGTGGCTAAGGGAACCTTCCCTTGACACGGSAGAGGCCTGCGAYGACRGCGGAGGAAGGAGTCTGACTCAGTTGGAGGGCAGAGTCCAAGACCTTTATTCAGTCCCAGATGGGGCTGTTAAYCKCAGGGGACCTGCTCCAGCTGARCACTGGAACAAAGGAGACACCAWATTATAAACAGGGGARGTACAGCAGGAGGGATCAAACCATCAACCAATAGGGAACAGGGTAGGAGTAAACTTGGGTTAGAGGGAYTGTTGGAACATCCAATAAGAACAGCAAGGGAGGAACTTCCTCTGTTCCTATCCTRTCACTCAACGCCCTTCCCCGAACTTTCCAGAAGCAAGGGGGRGCAATCAAATGACAGACAGGGTCAGGGGAGGAGGCTGGGAAGGATACGGTAGGATTGACAGTGGGGAGGGGCAGGGATAAACTTGGGACACAACATGTTTTAAGAAGCAAAGAGGAGAAAGGAACAACCCATTATTACAAACCAAAACACAACACAACACAGTCCGTCCTCCTGTGCAGCAAAACAAGGCGGTGGGGAAGAAGACTGGCCTGTCTGAACAAAGTGTTTTGCTGGAAAAGGAGAGTTTGTCCTTTGGAAGGACAGTTATCACCATGATGAATCTTCATCTTTTGTTTGATACAGAGGAAAACACAGTGACAAAGGATGACAAATTACTTTGACTCAGTCTTCAAGAGTAAGTTATTGTCAGGGTACCCAGCTCCCTGAGCTGCCAGTCATCCTAGAGACAAGGGAAAGGGTGTGGAACAAAAGTCTCACAATCCAAGGGAACATGGTCAGCAACCTACTACACCAGTTAGACACATACAAGTCTATGGGACCAGATGGAATACACACATGGGTACTCAAAGAACTGGCAAAATTGCTCAATGAACTGGTTTCCATAATTTATCAGCAGTCCTGTCTAACTGGAGTAGTCCCAGTTGACTGGAGGCTGGCAAGTATTATTCCCATTTATAAGAAGGGCTGGAGGGAAGTTTCAGGAAACTATAGGTCTGTCAGTCTGACCTTGGCTCCAGGTAATGTCATGGAGCAGATCACCTGGAGTGCTATGACACAGCATGCACAGGACAAAGAGGAGTTCAGGCCCAGCCAGTGTGGATTTATGAAAGGCTTGTCCTGTTTTCATCCAGTTGGTCGATATTGTTGACCTGACTTTAGTAAARCTTTTGACAATATTTTCTCATATAGGTGCTAAAGGCTTCAACTAGGTGGGTAAAATTCAATTCCTGGGTAAAACCTTGTCTGGGTGACAAGGCTCATAGAGTGGTGGTGAATGGACTGGAATCCAGCTGGTGGTCAGTCACTAGTGGGCTTCCCCAAGGCTCAGTGGTGGGGCCAGTTGTCTGTAATATCTTTACAAATTAACTTGTCTAGGAGATCAAGAAAACCCTCAGTGAATTTGCAGTCGACACCACATTGGGTTGGAGTGTTGATCTGCTGGAGGATATGAAGGCTCTGCAGAGGGATATGGCCAGGATAGATCTATGGACCAAGACCAGCTGTATGAGGTTAAACAAGGTGAAGTACCAGGTGAAGGACCTCCATTTGGATCACAACCACCTCATGGAGCCCTACAGGCTGGGAACAGAGTGGCTGGAAAGTGGTTCAGAAGAAAAGGATCTGGGGGAGTTGTTTGACAGTTGTTTGAACATGAACCAGAGTGTGCTCAGGTGGCCAAGAAGGCCAATGGCATTGTGGCCTTTATCAGCAATAGTGTGGCCAGCAGGACCAGGGCAGTGATTGTTCCCCTGTACTTGGCACTTGTGAGGTGCTGAAGGGTGTCCAGAGAAGGGAAACAGAGCTGGGGAAGGGTCTGAATCACAAGTCTTATGAGCAGCACCTGAGGGAGCTGGGGTTGTTTAGCCTGGAGAAAAGGAGGCTAAGGGGAGAACATAGCACTGTCTACTTGAAAGAGGTTGTAGGTGATGGTGGTGGGGGAGTTGGCTTCTTTTGCCAAGTAACAAGTGATAAAATAAAAAGGAAATGGCCTCAAGTTGTTCCAGGAGAGGTTTAGATTGGATATTAAGAAAAATTTCTTCATGGAAAGGGTGGTGAGATGTTAGAATAGGCTTCCCAAGGGAGTATAGAATTCCCTTTCTGGGGCTGCTGTTACCGGCTAGCTGGCCCCGGGAAAACTATATGTCAGAGGTTTTCAGGCCCTGGATCTCAGATGATGCGTGGAGTGCGGCTTGTGAGAAAAGAGAGGCTCCTGCTGGGTTTTATGATGGTTTATTTCTCCAGGAAACCCCTCAAGGGCAGATAGAAGGCAGAGAGGGTCCCAGAGCCCAGGTGCAAGACAGCAAAAATCCTTCTGCCCCCTGGTTAAATACCAGGGAAGTCTCGGGCAGGGGAGTGCCAGGGACCAAACATCAGCAATGTGTATTATAAAGACAAAAGATGTAGGTGGCACCTAATTACCTAAACAAATCAGGGGTTTCATCCCCAGAATCTTTTACCTTTAGCAGGGTGATTGACACCAGGGTCAAGGCTATACCATTAGGAGTTTTAGGGGAGGGGAGGGGGCTGGGACAAACCACTATAAATATACAAAACATTGGAAAAACCCAAATTTCGCACCGCTACAGGGGAGTGGTTGGGTTACTATTCCTGGAGGTATTTAAAAGACATGTAGATATGACACTTATTCAGGGACTTGATTTAGTGATAAACTTGGCAGTATTAGGTTAATGGTTGGGCTCAATGATCTTAAGGGTCTTTTCCAACCTAAATTATGTGATCCTATGTGAATATTTTGCATGCCACTGCTTTCTGAAAACTGCAGTTAAGAAGAAAAACTGTAGAGAAATGTTCCAAGTTTTGGACAGAAATTATTTACGGAATTTGTCAGTGGTCTAGGACAGGTAAGTTTAAAAGCAGATGCCTTTTGATTATAATAATTTCCAATTTTCTATTAAAATGCATGAATGTTAGCCATTAGACATAACCACCACTGTTTTAAAAGACGAGAATATTGAAATACAATTTTAGGGAGGCACCATTAATAGATATGGGAAATATGGTAATTTTGCCTTGCATGGGTTACATTGGAAACTAGTAAAACAGTGACCTAYTACAATGGTCTTGTCTCAGTTTATAAGGATTCCCTGCCAACATGGACAAGAGAACATTGTCTTACACCATGCCAGGGGAGGTTCAAGTTGGACATTGGGAGGAATTTCTTCACAAAAAGTGTGATTGGGGATTGGTCTAGACTGCCCATGGAGGTGGTGGAGTCACTGACCCTGGATGCGTTTAAGGAAAGACTGGATGTGGCACTTAGTGCCATGGTCCAGGTGACCTCATGGTGTCTGGTCACAGGTCAGACTCRATGACCTCAGAGGTCTTTTCCTTAACCTAACTGATTCTGATTCTGTGAATACCCACCTAGCACTGAACCGTGTTTGTACCAACCCGACCTRCATTCTGATTTACATGAAGTTTTTGTCAAGTCCTATTTTCACATTAATTCTTGCTCTTCATGGTGTTRTGCTGTTTCACAAAGGTAATACTGTTTTTTAATTTGTTGGTCTTAAGAGATCGAGCATTTCTTTCAACACTCTCTCCTGTCCAAATGAAAATAAATTCAAKTGATACTGATTTTTCTCTGTGTCGGTGGCTGGGGAAGGGAATGAAAAAMCAACTTTCTGACACTTGAATTTATTTAAGACCCAGAAGAAGTATCCTTACRTGCTATTAGCAGTATATCTCTATAAGAATAATTCATCTGAACCGTTTCTCATGGAGAAGTATTCTTTTACATTTTACAGAAAGGTAATAAAATGATACATCTTTTGKTTTTTATGTCATCTCTGAGAACTTGTAAAATATTTTAATCTAAAATGAACCAACCAACTCTAAACAAACAAGCAAATAAAATTGCCTGTAAGAGAAGAAAATGTTCAAGGTTATTTTAAAATATGWATTTTTACTTTTGCTGTTCTTTATTTAAGTTTCTAGGCTTATGAACAGAGCATCAATCMTGTTTTTGTGAGGCTGTCTTGCTGTGATATCCGTCAGACACTGCTTCGCATTGGCTGTTCAAATACAGCCTGCTTGCTGTATGTTAGGGTAGTCGTATCTGCTGTTTGACATGAAGTGGTTTGTATTTTGGGGTTTGAATATGTCCCTTTCTAGGCTGTGTCTCAAAAAGCATCCAAACAACAAAGTAAACACTAGTGCTTTACAGATCAGAGTTGTGTTGTAACTACTTGTTAATGCCCTGTAAGAGTAGATACATCTTGTTCCAAAGGGAAACAGCTGAAGGCTATCATCTGAGCGACAAAGCAGTGCAGATGTTGAAGATAGCTGATGAAGTCATCCTGGCTAATGCAGAATTGACCTTGAAAACTTTTCACTTACCTGTACTGTCATAGGCTGGTATTAAATAACCTGAAGCTGTCACCCATAAGCCAAATCTKCCTCCATAAATTGGGCAGCAGCAGTCTTGTACACACAGATGCTGACAGTGCTGTTGAAGGCCGTACTTCCTTCTGGCACCTGCTGCTTCTTACTCTGCCARCATCAGGAACTACTATTGTTTGCTGCCATGCTTTGTGTGAGCTGCCTTTTTAAAGGGGCTCTTATCCTTCCTCACAACTTGAGTTGACTACAGCTCACAGTTAAATGACCTTCCTTGATATACCACAGAAAAATTACATGTGAGTGGGGCTGCTCATTTTTCTGCTTACCTCTCTCAGCCTGACAGTGAGGTAAGCAGAAATCAATACAGAAGTTCTCTTTTTGACACTGATTAATGTAGAAAGAAAAGATTAAGCCCACTGAGAAATGTCATGAGCAAACTAACCTRCTATAAATACAAACTTCCTATAATTGTGGAAAAATTTTAAAATTTCACACTATTCTCCACAGCCTGAAGTATAATATTTTCATTTCCATCAAAGGACATTCATTGGAAAAAGTTACCAAGTTTATTAGAATTTATCTTAATATACTTTTATATCTCTTTTTAGCAAGACTAAGTTGAAAAATGGAGTAAGCCTCTAGAAGTGTTACGTATTTGAATATTATTTTGCTATGTATATATCAATTMCCATTAACCACATGGTTGTAAGCCAACACAGTAGCTATGATCTCAACATGTGGTGGCAAAGGACAAATAAGTAAATAACAGAGGCTAAACCATTTTTTTCTAAACTGTGAGATATTTAAAAGTTATAATCAGAAACAACAAGGAGTATATCTGGATATGCAACTGCTCTTCTTGAATACCAAAATGACTCATATCAGGTGTACTGTATAATGCAGCAGATGTCTTGCTCTTTTAATATAAATAGAGAAAGCACTGTGGACTGTATCCTATTTGGACTGGAATTCCCAACATGATCTATTGCTAAACAGCTCTATAGAAGCTTGATGAGTTCCATATACATAATAAGTGGTTTATTTGAAGATCAATTCCCAAAAAGACAATAGCTTCTCCAAAGGTTAAACAAAGCAAGAAAAAACAGTACAAAACTCAATTTGTAAATTAATAAGCAAATTAAAGAAAGAGAAAAAAAAGAAAACACATCACAGCAAAAGACTGTGACTGCTAAAATTTGGACTTTATGTCTGTGTAACATCATAAATGTTAAGCAGATATTATGCAGCTTAAAGTAAAAATATTGCCATGACAGTAAAAAGCAGACTTCCATGCATATGTTATAAGAAGCTGCTTTTCATTAAGAATTGTAATAAAYAAGCATTGCAATGATCCACAGCATAGTCATCATATAAATGTTTGTCTCATAACATTCCTCATTAGCAAAGACTTTTCATTCACAATTAAAAAGCATAAGAAGGCTTATTAGTGCTGAATTTACTACCATTCTGCTCTTTCAATACCAGAGTTGATAAARCAGTTGAATATAAAAAAAGAAAAAAAACCTGTCAAAGGAATATTTTTTCTTTTACCAGATGGTGCACACCTTGCATGTTTAGTGATATGAATTTAAATAAAGAGAAAAGAATATATTTATAGATACCTGTAGGCTGCAGAATTCTAAAACATATTTGATTTAATATTAATACAGTATGTTTTACCAGATGATTTATTTGATGTACTAAGTAATTTATTTAATCCAGTATCTTGCACGTAAGACATGACGTACCTACTGTGACAGACAATATATCTAATTCAGTAAGGCAAAAGTTTAATTCTACAGCTTCTTTGCTCTTCTGAATCTTCTGAATGAAGATATATTTTATTGGAGCATTGAGTATTAATTTCAGTTTAAACAATTTCAAATCCAGTATTATGCGTATTAAGAAAAAAGTAAACCTATCTCAAGACTGAAGAGAATAAAGAGAACATTGCCGTCTTGTAAATGTGCTTGTGTGCAAACCACTTGGCTTCAATATGCTACTCTTGATAAATTATATTTGTAATTGGAATATTTCAACAGCTGCTTGTATTCATAAAAATATCAGTAATTTTTAAAGTGCTTTGAATTTATAGTCATAKTCTCTTATTGCTCATTAGTTAAAAATAATGTCATGAAGCTGAGGAACAAAAACATCATCGTGTATCCATTCACATGCACTGAATTGGCAAAGATATTTGCAATTTGCCTGTAATCTGGAAATTGTCATCCCAAACTGTTTGAAGGATAACTAAGACATAAATTATCCATTTGTAGACATCAGAAATGATGTCAAAAGACAGACAAAAGGTTCTAGCTGCTTTTCAGTGACATTTTATCTATATATCCTGGTTCTTTGGTACATTACTTTAAGCAAAGTTGCATGGAATGACACATTTTGAAAGAGCTTGTAATCTTTAAATTATATTTCTTTCTAAGTAACAAACATTTGCATAACAGAATTTTTGAAAAATTTGAGATAGAAAGGTGCTGGTCAAGAAACATGAATTTAGAGGATGAAAAATATTCAAGGCAGTAGGAAAGGGACTATAAAGAAATTCTAAATGGGATTAGAAAGTTCAGTTTTGATAAAGAATATTTTCATTTAATCGGGTAGCAAAAATAAAGCATTTGCTGACTTCTTTTTTAAATGAGTTGTACTTCAAGCCTTTGTGTTTTGGCCTGAAATATGGTAACAATATCTTTATGTGTAATTGAGAAAATTACATCTCAGAATTTTTCAATCACAATTTCTCCATCAGAACAACAGTACAGTAGTTCAAACATGCAGCATCAAATCCTCTCTCCATATAACTCTAAAAAAKAATTGGAATTAAGTGGAAGGCAAGCTGTCGGATCAATAAACTCATTCTACATCCACAATTGTATACATGACRTTTACTGTATTTTACCGGTGGAACCAGGACTTTACAACTCTAGAGTATTTTTGAATTTATTTATTCCTTCTGCTTGGTAAAAGAGAGCTACATGGAAAGCCTAAGATTCAGTCTCAAGTGATCAGGGCTTACAGATGGAGCACACTCTTAAGAGTGGGTTTGTTAAGGAGCTGTTGTTATGCCGTATTAATATCTATGTACATTATACCTAGCTATTGGACTAAGTATTGAATAATACACACAAAGAAGCAAGATTCCAATCCCTCACCTATATTCTATAAAATGAAAACTGAATGAAATTTTATTCATTATTTATAAGTCAGAGAACTTTTATTAACCTTATAATAGGTTCAAAAAGTAAACAATTTACACTGAAGTCAGGATCACCYCTGCTGAAGCTGAGTCAAGTGATTAAAACCAAAAAATAGGGTAAAACCTAGTGCCAAAAGGGGCTCTGAGTCTCTGTTGCTCAGGAAGCTTTCCTAGAAATGGTAAGTCTTGGCTGCCAGTCACTCTTCTCATTCCGACACATATATTGCACATATTCTGTAATTACTAGACCAAATCCTCTCAGGGGAGAAAAGGAACTGAGTCAGATTTTCCTAATAGCTGAGTGAGCGATTAAATCGCTGTACAAAAGAGGGGAAGAGAAATCACAAATGTACCATTGTCTTCTTTCTGCACTTGCTTGCAGGAATATTTAAATACTGACATTTTTTAGGCATGAGGTAATACTTTGGCTACTCAATAAAACACTCTTCTGGAGAATGACCATGGAAACCTGAGAAAATTTGGTGATAAAAATGAAATATATGAAATCAAACATTCTTTCTCAATGGTTGTTGGGCAAAGCCTTTTTTATATCCTAATTTTGGGCACAAATAACTGAATTGTTATGAAAAATCCTCCTTAGGCTTCYCTGTTCGTTTTTTGGTGTTTGCCATTAAATCTTGTAAAAAAAAGTGATGCAATCAGGCAGCAGCCACTTCTGGTTCATTTAAATRTAACTGTAGACATAATTCTTCAAAATCACTTAGAAAAGGCAGGAAAGCCTCACATATAACAGCTTTTGGAAAATGGTGCTTTCTACAGGCCAGTGGGTTAGCCTGCCAACTTGCAGTTTCCATCTCATTTAGTGTTATATATTCTTCATGTAACCTTTAATCACAGGCAAATCCACCCAGGCACAGAAACCATCCAATTCTGAAAAAGAATAACATCCTGCTGAATGTGTATACAGAATCTCCAGATGATAGTCTTAAAAACATCAGACTTTTTAATAACAATTTTCAAGATTTCAGACGACTAATGAATGCTTTAAATGTATGAGCAACGCCTGGCTGACAATTAAAGTTACTGAGCTTCCATTTAGTAAGTGAATGATAGTTTTATTTACTTTTATTTTTTACAATAAAGGAACTGAAATCCCTCAATTATTTGGGACAGTAAGAATGCAAATACACGTATCTCCTCCATATGCTTTATTYAGAAAACCCAACAATCCATTTTTCCTCCTTTCAACTAAAAGGGACTTTCTGCATTCAAAAATCTCTTCACTAAACATTTGCAAATTGGATGTTCCTATGGACTAGTATCAATGAAATAATCCATTTTACTGTGTAATTGTATTTGATAGGTTATACTTCACACAGATTTTCCTGTCCTTTAAGCAGTGACTTATACTGTAAAGTTGCTTTTCTGAAATCAATGGCTGTATATATAGCACAAAATAATACTTGGCACCAGTATTGCTTGAAAAAGCTAGCACATAATGACTAATATATTTATTTCTATGTCAATGCCTGTCTGGAATTAATACATTAAAAATGAAACTTTTTAAATAATAGATATATCAAATTGAAAATAAATGTACACTGTGTGTTTACTGCTCCCAAGAAAAAGACATTCTTCATTTCTTTCTTTGTATTTTAACCRCTGCACACTTCTGATGTGCTTTTCTCTGCTGAGAGACAGAGACTGCAGCCTCTAGCTATATAAACTTTTACATTAGTGATGTTAATATTCTGCTACCAAAGCAACTAAGAGAGGATATGCTTTCATTGACATTTCCCTTTGAAGTGAAATCCTAAAGCTTTAATTTTTATTAATGCAAATCCCTGCTAAAAAATACCTTATCCGTGGTCACATATGAGGCACTATAAGATCTAAAGACATCTTTGCTTTCAGACTTCAGTATTAAACAGCTTCTGCCTGCAATCACACCACCTTAGGCTCTGATAATGTTGGCTTTTATAATACAGAATAGGCAGGGACTAACTGCTACTTGAAAAGGAGACTTCCAAATAAAATCCTAAACTTCTGGAAGTTGGTGAAAGAATGATGGAGTGCTTTACA
>QVAJ01000025.1:5705867-5752140 GCA_003546035.1 Mixornis gularis | reverse complement strand
TGACCAATCCTTTTTATGGCCTGAGATATTTTACTGCCACAAAGAAGAACAGATAAATGTCTTCAGTTGTTTTTGGGTATGCAAAATTTGTCKGCATAAATTAGGAAATTAGGACTACAGAATTCACATTTTTTTTACCCCTTTATGTTTTTGTGTTTGATGGTGTTGTGGAAGTCTAAGCAGAAATTTAAAAATAAAATCGAGGTTCATTGATAAGTCTGCGTTATTTCTATGATGTTATTTCTGTTCTTTAAGAAAAAGCAAGAAAATRTTTGAGGAGTTTTTGTTTAATTTTCTAAGAACAGCTTGTTTTTCTTTTCAAGACTTTTTCTCTTGATTATAATATCTGACATTACTTGTGAACAGAAAATCAGTTCAAATTGTTAAGTCAGTTTCCCTCTATTCTAACTAAGCATTTTGACTATTCAAATTCAGCTTCCTAAAAACCTGCATGAATCTGAGTAACTATAAATTAATCTATTTTTTTTTCAAATAGGGCTTGGCTAGTGAAAAAACCACCATGATTAATCAAACMCTATCATGAGAGATTGACTTAACAGTGATAAGTATTATCTAACCATCATTGTCTGACTGTTTGTGTTTGGTTTTTATTTGATATGTGYTCCAAGCATTTTCTGTTAGTTTTCTAAACTCATTTTTTTAGTGTAGACAGTATTCCTKTAGCTATTAAATCCACAGTTTGAAGGCCAAGTTTGAAATTTTACTTGGAAATCTTGCTTATTTTTGACAGGCCAAATTTGTACTTTAACCATCATTAACGTATATTAAAAATGGAATTGAGAGGTTTATGAAGAAATAAAGTTTACTGTTATGATAATTTACAAAATGTTTGCCAGAAACTAAAAAAAACCAAACAAACAAGTGAATAATTACAGCTGAATGGAGTCAAACTTTTTGGATAAAATTAATAATTTCATGGAAGATGAAAGAACTACAGTGCTTTGACACTTAATCACTGCTTTCCTAATTAAATTTAAATCAGSAAGAGGAATCCAGATTCCTCTCTTTTCAGGCAAATATCCAACAAACCAGACCACTCTGATGTCATGSCTCTCATTTAGTAATATATCTGTTACATTAAGCTGCTTAGAATGTGCTTTGATTCAACTAAATTTTCATTCCTTGGTAAAGATTTCTTCTATACAGTGCCATCCATCTCCCTCAAAGTACTTCTTAGCATATTATGGAATAATCACCCAGTTGATGGCTTCAGCATCCTTTTCATCTTAGCTGGTCCAAGAGCCAAATCATCAAAACTAAAGGCCTATTTTCTTGCATTACAGAGAATTTTCCTGAATTGATTTGCATCTGATACTTTTTTCCCTGTTGGTTCCATGTTCATATTATCTCTCCAGATCTTACACTTTCTAATTCTGTATAATCACAAAACTCCCCATGTTTCTCTTTGAAATTTTGATTTATGTCTTCTTTTGAAGCRTGCTATGAAGTTTTGTTTTGTTCTAGTTTGTTCTCAAACTTGAATATTTTAGTGTTATAGAAGACTAATGATGGTTGCAACAAATCTATGTTTGAACCCTTGTAAAATGTCAATTGCTTAGTCAACTGAATTTTTTGGGTTTTTATTGATTTGCCATCAATAACACATCTTAAAATCCATTCCAAAGGCTTCATGATAGCTCATCATGTCTCTTAGAACACAATKCTGCAGAAAACATAGTAACTAATATTCCCATCATATTTTCCTTTCTATGTGGGTGATCCTTCATAATTAAAAGTTTTGGGAGATTTTAAAAAATACAGTGTTATCAATGTAATTAGAAGTTAAAGAACTTTTAACATTATTAATGACTAATATTACACAGAAGCAAACATTGTACCATGCATTTACTTTTCCTTTCTTGAATCAGTCAATAGAGTTTTGTTTGCATCATATTCTAATACGTGGGGGTATACACAGGAAGATTGGTGTTAAGTTTTAGTCAGACTTCTTAGCACATCACTGAGGCTGAAAGTGATATCATTGAAAGCAGTGAGAGGATAAACAAGACAAGAACAYTTTGGATAGCCTGTGTTCACTTGAAATTTTGATTCCCACTCAGGTGAGAACTTAGATGGTTATCTTTAAGCAGGCCAGGGAGGTCACTAGTTTCTTTGGTATTTGTCTTAGTTCCATTGATATTAATAGATCCTAAAGGTGTTGGGTATAAGATTCAAACCTCCCTTGTTGTTTGGTCTCATTGATTCCAAAGGAGGGCTCAAATCYTCAAGAAGCTAGAAACTTGCACTTTATTGGTCGGATGCTAAAGATAAATGCTCTTTCATTGATTGAGATTAATCATACAGAAACGCTATGGATTTTTCTATCTTTTGTAATTATACATAAAACTTTGAGATGACCTTAAAACTAGGAGAATCCTACTGTAATCACCTACTTACCACTAGCATTTAAACAAATACAAAACACAAAGCTCAAAATGTTTTGTGGATTTCCTTCCACAGGTACAATGAGAATAGTAAAATACTTTTGTGATTTACATTGTACTTAAATTCTATCCTCACTACGATATGCAAATCCACTTTAGAACACATATTCCCGTTAAATATTTAAGGGATTTTGAACATTCATCCCTGTGGGGACGAAAGTTACACCAGAACTAGACCTGGGTAAAAAATATTTAAAAGCTGCAGGCAAATCCAGTATAGTCCTTTCAAACAATTACTGATTTTAAAAATTTGTTTACAGTAATTTTTTTTTTCATAACTCAATCAAAAAAAAATTAACCTCAAAACTGAATTGGCTCAATTCAATGTACCAGAAAAATCTTGTTTTCTTGTTTAGCTAGTCATTGTATTGACATATCTTTTAATTAAAATATGACAACTAAACTATTTCATATTTCATCAAACCATTTCAACTTTAAAAGAGAAATGGTATAAATGTTTAGTGCATTTTGTTTACATACAACCTAAAATTATTTTTAAATAATTCCTCTCCTGAGATATATTAACTTCTAACAAATCAGAAAGCCTATTTCTTGCCCAGTTCTCAGTTTAAAGGTATGACTTATCCCAAGTCTGAYTGAAGGCAGTAAGCAGTCAATGACTTCTGGCAGGTAGCAATTATAGTCTATAAAATGGTTTCAGTGTGAGTTAAGGTAAAATAAAATAATAAAGTTATTTATCACTTTTTGGTTCTTTTTTTTTTTTTTTAATATGTAATTTCTCTAAAAGATTTTCTTGTTGGAACCAGGAGCTGGAGAGCAAAAGAGCTGCATAGGGCTAAAATGAGTAAAACTGATAATGGAAAATGACAATCTATTTCCTGAAATCCAGTGAAAATAATAATGCTATTATATGGACGAAAGGTGATTTTAGACTACAGCATGAATATTTAAATAAAAATGACTGGGCATTCCTGTCCATAGTTTCACAGCTGGTGACATTTTCATACACGAATTTGTCATTTTATSACACCCAGTTATAGAATCTGACTTGTCTACCACAGCCCAGAATATAACAGAAATATTTTTTGGCAGAGTTTCACACATTAAAACCAAAGAAAAATATTGTGACCATAAAGTTTTTGGTAGGGCAGAGAATTCTTCCCTGGCTGATTCTACATGACGATAATTTCCATATAAAAGCAAAGAGATTGCTATTATCTAAATTACCATTTTGTATATATTCAATTGCTTCCACAGCCTTGAAAAGGAAAAGGATGTACTCAGTTTTAGCACCTTTTAAAAATTAAATTCATCAGCTGTGATAAGAGCATGACTGGAGATTTGCCACAGACCATTGAAGCATTTAACAGGTATTCCACTAACCTTTCTGCTCCATCTGAACCTGAGCAGCCTTCTCACAGTGCAATCAATGAAATGAGCCTGCCCATTCCTAATGATTGCTGCAGAGAAAGTTCTGAGTCCTGCAATGCTACAAATGCTAAAATATGTCAAGTTTTACCAGATATCTTTGGAGACACTTGTGGTATGCCATCATCTGAGGTTTCGCATTTCTATCTGACAAATTTTCTGCAGCAAAAAAAGTATGGAGAATGAATGCTAAGTAATTAAATTATAATTAAAATCATGCACTAAATAGATCAGTTACGAACTTCAACATTTTAATTTTTATGATTTAAAAAAAAAAAAAGGTAACCTAAAGGGATGTAGGAAAATTTCCAAAAATTTTGGATGGGAATTCATTATACCATTCCATTGACAGCAAGCTCAAAATATTTGTAACTAAATTTTTTTTAATTATTATTATTCTATACATAGGAAAGCAATTTTTTACCTTCAGTTATTGCTTCTCTTAAGTTATGTAAGATTTTTCCATGCATTTAGTTATTCCGGCCTCTTTGAGGTTGATAGATATAATTTTGCARGGTTCGAGGGAAAGAGAACTTGGTCCTTTTAGGAAGCAAAACAAGAAAGAAGTATAAGAATGAAGAACGTGCTTTTGTAACAGYAAACTCCGCTGGTTAAAGATGATTGCATCTACAACAGACTTCACAATCAGTAGGATCACGCAGCGAAAGTCCAGAGGAGGGCCATGCAGATTAGCAGATGGARGGAGCACCTCTCCTCTGAAGACAGGCTGAGAGAACTGCGGTTGTTCAACCAGCAGAAGGGAAGAGTCCAGGGAAGTCTTAAAGTAGCCTCCCTGCACCTGAAAGAAAACCAGCAAGAAAGCCAGAGAGGGACTTTTTGCAAAGGCATATAGTGCCAGGATTATGTGCCTTTGAGAGTAGGTTTAGTTCAGATATTAGGAAGAAATATTTTACTGTGAGGGCGGGTGAAGCACCAGAACATACTGCCCAGGGAAGCTGTTGCTGGCCCATACCTGGAAACGTTCAAGGTCATTTTGGATAGGGCTTTGGGCAACCTGGTCAAACTTGGTCATGAAAGGTGTCCCTGCCTGTGCCAGGGAGATTGGAACTAGATTTAAAGTCCTTTTTGAAGTCCTTTTGAACCCAAACCATTCTATGATTCTATGATTTAACACTGAGGTTGATACTTTGCACTGATTATTCCATACCAGCCTGGGTGACAGATATAGTATAGAAAGATATACATTAACAGCAGTAGAACACATTTTACAGAAACTTTATTTCTTAGATAGCAAAGAGGATAATTTAGCACAGAAAAACTGAGCTACATCTTTCTAGAAATTTTTAAATTTATTTTATATTTCATAAAAGTCCAGGACTCTTAAAATTCAACATGTTTATTTTTACATCTTTAAAAATTGTGCTATTGACATTTTACAGTAGGAACAAAGTTACAACGCATAGTAAAATTCTGAAACATTAAAGCATCAATACAAACAAACAAACAAAAAAACCAATAATGAATACCTGATTACATAACTTTTGTCAATTTTTCGAGTACCTAAATTATTTTTCAAGTTTAATTCAAAGTCAATATGACTTTGTTTCTCAGTGATTAATCACTTTTAAAATTGGAGTTCACATCAATGATGAATAATTGAACATGTTCTAGAAATTAATCACAATATCTTAGCATCCAAAGGGATCAGTAGATCACTTAGCCYAGTTGTTTTCACACATCTTGATGTAAGAATTACTGAGGGAAATTGTTTCTGACTGTGTTTTTTAGGTTTTTAAAGCATTAGACCATTTTTCACTGTCTYCACCATATCTTGGTTTCTGACCATTGCTACCTTACACAGTGGTCCCACAGGATCTGTGACCTAGTTCACAACTTAAAAGAACAGAAACAAACACAGGCAGCTCCTCAAAACTAGGACGGTTCTTACCTAGAGCATCACACAAAATGTCTGCACCACTGGACTTATCCATGCACAGAGAATAGAGATTTATAAGCTGTGAGACCTAACTCATCATCCATGAATGTAAGTTGTGCTCAGAGCCTTCAACAGAAAGTCACTTGTAACATTTATTTGCTGTTCCCAGCTCTGCCCCTCTTCTSTTTGTAGAAGCAGCAGCCACAGGTGAGCTCTGTGACCAAAAACAAAGATAAATTCATGTCTCTGAGAGTTTGGCACACATGAGACAAAATTTCCAAAAGGAAAATATTTTATCCAGTTCTTCATTCTGACTTTGAGTATTTACTATACTTTTAAATGAAGAGGGGAAGAAAAAAAAAAAAAAAGAAGCAGTCATACTATGAATGTCATTGTTTTGTTTTGTTTCCTGGTACTCACTGCTCAAGTCAGTAAGTTAATAAATACCATCCTGATGTGTTTTGATACACCACTGAGGTATTTTTAGTGATGTAACTTCTTAGCTTGGCTATCTTTGCAAACTTACATCCAGATATTTGGTAAGTAGTGTTCACTCTTGTGCCCTTTAGCTGAAATTCAAAATATAGAAAGAGTATGTTATAATATTTTTTATATTATTTATATTGTTAAATTAATTATTTGGGATGGGGAAGAAAAGGACGCAAAAATAAGAAGTTGCTATCACGTCTAAAAGGTGAGCCAGTGGCCATGTGTTTGGGCAAGTGTACCAGGTTTGAGAAGGTGGATTTTTTATTATATAGATTAATAATTACTTGGATAGTTTAGAAGGGGAGGRAATAGACTTTATGTTTTCAAGTGAGAGCAGCTCTAGCAGAGGTTTTGGCATTGCATGAACTAAGCCCTGTGCAAGCTGAAATGTCTCAGTGCAGAGCTAACAGCAAGTCCAGCATGAATTTATCCTGTCCACTATCCACTGCTCCAATAAATTAAACTTGTGTTTTAATACAGTGTTTATCTATTTCCTCAGTATAGCTGAAAGCTTTTTTGTTTGTTTTCTGTGCATTTTCTGCTACATGTCTCTTCGTTGAACACATATGGGTTCACAAATGAATCTTGCCTTGTCCTTTTCATTCTTTTTACAATTTTTATTTAATTCCTGGTTCTAATTTTGCTTTTGATTTTCTAAAAGAATTGTTTGTTCAAAAACTCTTRAAGAACAATAATCACAGTCTAGCCCAATCCTCTGCAACAGAA
This sequence comes from Mixornis gularis, assembly GCA_003546035.1. Lineage (NCBI taxonomy): Eukaryota > Metazoa > Chordata > Aves > Passeriformes > Timaliidae > Mixornis > Mixornis gularis. The sequence goes on along the minus strand of QVAJ01000025.1, from coordinate 5,745,174 downwards.
GAGAGTTCCCTACAATTTAACTTCCAAAATTACTTCTAATTCCAAAGTTATGTTTTGAACAAGTTTCACTGCATCTTTCAGAGCATTGTGTTTTATAGTTTTTCTTTGAATGTTTAGCCTAATTTTATTTCTGTTCCGTCACTTCATTCTTCACTTATATCACTTCTGTTCTAGCACTTAATTATGCTCTTTTGTGATTCTTAACACAAATCCATGCTTTTATCTGACATTTACACCTTCCTAATACACAAACACTTATCATATATCAGTCTAAATCACCATTTTGTGAAGATTTAAGTACATTTTTTCTTGGTAATTCTTCATTTGTCTGTCGTTAAAACAACTCAACTTTTTTTTGTGTTCTTTAATTTCCCTGTAATTTGCATGAGCAGTATTGAATTGCACACATTTATCTCCCTGTACTTTGCTGGTCAGTCACCTTTCTCTATTAATATTAGGATAATAGMTGGTATTCTAAGGTGTAAACTGAAATTTAAGAGGCAAAGAAAAGTTTTGCATGCACAGCTGTAAATGTTCTCTCTACACATCAGATTTCTCAGCGTCCCTAGTAACAATCCAGCTCATTTGTACTTTGAAATATCAAGAAACAAAGCTTTCTTTTACTTTGGGGACAGTGGGCTTCATCGCCACCATTTACATTTTAAAAATACTTTCTTTTTGTTCCATCTTATTAAGACATACCATGACCTACATTTGCAATAGAGTGCAACAGTAGCATATTTCCATGTACATATATTTTACTTCAAACACTTAGACAAACTGTTCATTTGTGGTTTACTTGTGGCCTGCAGAGAAGCCTGCAGTGGGTTCTCACTGAATATCTCAGTCTTGCAGAAAAAAAAAGAAAATGTCGTTACTTGTAATGAGGATGGAAAGGGGAAGAAAACAACTATAATGTCCTCTAAGAGATAGTGACAACTTCACCTGTTTTTTCCAAATTTTAACACCTAAATTGTCCTCTGTACATGGATTTTGACTAGAATTAGATTTGAGAGACAAGAAAACTCAGGGCAAAACCACAGTAGAGCTGTAAACAGACACTCAAGGGAAATGAAGTAGTACAAAAATTCTCAGTGCTGAGGATTTCTAGTGGGGAAGAGATGCATTTCTTGGCTGTCAGGTATATTTGAATTAAAGCTGAGAGAAATAAAATTTTGGAGCTGTTGTAATAGGGGTCTGGAAAACATTTTCCCAGGCCAGCCAGGACTGATATTTAGGTTATCTTCTGAGGCATAATTTATCTGTGGGGATAAATTTATCTGTGGAGTGGGTACCCTGACCTGGTTCAGCCAAGCATTATGGCCAGGTCTGAGTTGGACAATCTGGACTTATGGCTGGAAGGGGCTGGGACGAGTCTTCTGCAGCAATCTAAGGCCTGATGTTTGTGTCTGGGCTGAAGGGTGTCTATTCCAGGTTTGGCTCTTGCCTTGGGGCTCAAAGGATTGATCTCCACCAGAAATTTTATCAACTCATCCCCATCTTCCCTTGTGACTCTCTCCTAAAGGTGACACTCAGCAGCTGCACAATCAAACTGCGGTGAGTGTTGTAGCGAGGTGCAGGTTACAGCTCGGGGCACCATGTACAACTCTCCACTTACATGTTTTTTTACCCACACTTAAAGACATAAGCAGACAGCTCATCCGTTCATGGACCTGTATGACAACTCTCAACCCAGATTTTGCCTGAGGTGCTCCAATTCTCAGATTAGTCATGTTCCATCTTGGACTGACCCTGAAAAGAAGCAAGAAAGTGACAGTGATAARGCCCTTTAAAAAGCAGTAGCCTATTTCTCACATTTTTCTAGTATACAGTGACTAGGTAAATCCGTTTTGTTGAATTCATTCAATTCTTCTTTCATATTTCAGTCTTCTTTTTATATTATTTTATACCTTTGTATTATAAGAACATAAATACGTGTGAATCCACAAATATCTRCTGGCAAAATATGCACAACGTAAGATGCATTAAAGTTACAATTGTCAATAGGTATTTAAATTCTTCCATACTTAAGTTCAGATTCTTTCACTGAATGGAAACTATGAAGAATGTTTTTATTTTGATGGTGTTAAATATAACAGAAATGTAAAGATAATTAAGTGSTGCTCTGTAGCACTTCATGGCCGAATAAGGTGAAATATTTTTCTTCTCTTTCTGAAACATGAGAAATAACACTCATGAGAACTATAAGAAGAGTGAACTAAATTAATTGTTTGTGTAGTATAACAGGAATCCTAAGAGGGCAAAAATATTTAGCCTTAGCTTTGACTGGAACAGTGTTATTTTTATTTCTTTTTTTGTTGTTGTTGGGGTTTTCTGTTTGTTCATGGTTTTGTTTTTTTGCTTTAACATACTTAGATAAGCTGGARTAATATTCTCAAAATGAAAAGTTTGTTTCTAAAGCAACCAGAACTTATTCACTCTTTGCTTCTAATCAATACTCAAAGGTTAAAGGGCTTTCTAACACAATGGAAGAAAATTAAAAGCAAGCACAAATCTATCAGTCCTGCTAAATGTAGCATTTATAGGTTCTAATGAATTTATTCTTTTTTTCCCTGCATAAAATGTATCTTTTCAGAGCTTGGTTATGATTCTCTAATTAAGAATTCACAAATGTACCATGTAAACGTACATAATTTATTCCCATCATATTGAAGGTCTGGGAATTTTGCCAGTGAATGAAACATTGTATTCCATAGGAACAACAAAATTAATACTTCTGTGTCTGATATGAGAGATTCATTCCTTAAACTGACATAGTCATAAATCTAAATTAGAGCAAACTGTGCAGTCAGGTTAATATCTAATCAGTCTTTCAGCTTGGGATTTCGGAGGCTTGAAATGTTGATTACTTAATAAGGCAAAGAATAGCCAAACCTTTAAAGGCAGATATGAATGAGCTTTGTTGTCAACCTACTTTCCTCCTTGGAAAACAGAAGCTGGTGTTGCCACTAATCTCTGCTTTTTTATGTGTTCCAGAAGGCAAGTTTGGGACTTTGATGACTTAAGGGGGTTTTTGTCACATTAGAGTTGCCAACAGCTGCCTTAGTGCAGAGCCAGGGAATGAAGCAGACGTATGACCAGATGGAAGAGTAATCTCAAGGGGATTGACCTTACAAGAAAAATTAGAAAAAWAWATRTATATAAATAAATAAACAAATAAAAGTGTCTCAATATCTCTGGCTTCTGGCAGTATGACCAGAGCATCATGAGCCTGTGTCCTTCCAAAAAAATCCCATCAAGGTTCCACATACACTTCAATAGCAATAAGCTCATGTCACAGGCTGTATTCATTTCTACCTGGAGAATGACAGTATGTCACTCTTCTTTATTTAATGGTGACAGAAAAAGCAGCCAGGGTATAATCTGGAGTTCTGGCTTTTCACCCTTCTCCCTTCTTCTGTTTCACATATGCTGTAACAAATTGGCTTTTTGTGCTATGCCTCAAGTGCTTAATGTAAAATATAATCAAACTGGAGAAACTGAATAGGAGACACTGATGTCATGCTSAGGGGCTCATATTTTACAATTATCTTAGTATTTGTGACCTCCTTAAAACAGAAGAGGTTCTTGTACAAACTCTAGAAGTCACGTAGGTAACAGTATGGAAATCTGGCTTTAATATGGCAGGGAATGCAAAGATATCAGAGAGACATTAACATTTGTCCTACTCACTATAATTTTAAACAAACACGTGCTTCTACTGCTATCTTCCCACTATGTAATAATTTGCCATTAAAGCTTTCACTGTCATCCCTCTGCAATGTGTCTATGGATATAAAACTATCAGCATTTTTTTGTTGGATAAATTAGTGCACATATGACAGTGAAACATGTGATGAAATTCACAGAAAAAGATGCATCTGATTTGTGTCTCTGAGGTTAAGAACATTCTTTCCTTTTTCTTCCTTTTTTTTTTCTTTCTCAGAGAGAATATAGTTGATATGCTGAGACACTTAAAAAAAACATTTTAAAGAAAAAACATTAAAAAAATGCRGAAAAGGAAAGGCCTTTTCCCCCCTCAGAATCTTAAAGTTCAAGGTAGACTTTTCAAACATTTCTTTCTCATTAACATATTCTAACWTAGAGTTAATTCTAAAAAAATACTCCCTCTTACAAATATTATTTAGGAGTTTTGAMGTTCRTGGAAAATATATGAATATCRCTGGAAGTGTTCAAGAAACAACTGGACATGGCACTTAGCGCTTGGTGGTTTAGTTGGCATGATGGCATTTGGTCAAAGAATGGAGATCTTGTCCAATCTTAATGATTCTGTGATTCTATCTGCTAATCTTTGGTATAAAAYTCTAAGAGTTAGTCATGACAACCATCTATCTCTGCTCTGAAAATTCAAAGTGTATGTTATTGCACTCATGATTTGCCTGTTGTAAAATGAATTCTACTTTTAGAAGTCAACTCTCTTAGAAGAATCTAAGCAAAACAGTGCAGCAACACCTCTTAGTTATGAACACTCAGTGAGAARCTCTCATGAAATAAAACTTTTCCAAGAACCTCAGGTTCTCTGTGGTAACTCAGCAGAATCCATCTGAAACCACCTGGGACTACACAAAGAACTTAATCACCTTGAAACCCTTCTAGCTTTACAACAGCATTTTCATTGATCTTTGAAGTAAATTCTCCTTAAAAGTGAATGGAGAGTGCTTGCTTATATTCAATATAATATGAATATAATTGCTTATATTCATCAACAGAATGGTAATTGCAGCAAGGACTGCACAGAGAGTGCTGTGAATTAGTGAAAAAATACAGGATTTGTACCTTGGTAGAAATGTACAGCTCTCGTGCTGTAGAGCTGTTTGGCAAGACTGCCAGCATGGGCCAAGAAAAATGGAAAAAATCATCTCATTTTAGATTTCAAGTCTGTTTCTGCAGTGTTTCTGCACCCTGGTGTAAATTACTGGCCTACAGTGAGAGGGGACAGTGAACAGGGAACAACCTTCCTTTCTGTACCTGGAAGAGAGGGGAAAAACCTCTCCCAGCAACCCTCCTTTGTGAAGGTAGGGATTTTGGAAGGAAAGAGAAAAATGAGGTTTCTCAGCCGTGGGAGGAAGAAATTTKGGTAATTATGTCTTCTGACTGAAAATAAGAAATTTATCTTAATATTATCTAATGTTACATAGTACAGACATTCATTTCAAAATTTCTGGTTCACACCTGATCTTTTTTAAGACAAAGTAAAATTTATCATATCCTACATYTTATTAGAATACCTGAACTTTTTTTTTTTTTGTTGGGTTTTTTTGCTCATCGTAGAGATACTTTTTGACACACCTGACACCTTTTACTTCAACTTACTCTTTTGGTTCTTGGGTTGATTAAACTCTATGCATTTTTCATTTTAAAAAGGAATAATGCTACATCCAGTCACCATTTGAAATTTTAAGTTCAAAGTCCGGTGGATACGACTCCAGGATCTGTTCCACCTAACCTGGCGGTATTTAAAATTTATTTTGACAGTGCCAAAATATTCCAGCTAATTGAAATGCCACCCTCTGCTAGATGGTTCACAGAATTTAACAGGGGTTATTTTCCAGTGAACTTACGTCTAAAGAGAATTATAGAAGTAAATGAAATAAAAATAAAATATAAAAAAAATGAAAAATTTAGTAATAGCAAGAGAGAAAGATAAAGAGAGAAATAAATTAAGCCATACTATTGGTCTTTTTAATGTTTCTTTTTCCTCCTTGTTTSTTTCAAAACCACTTCCCTACTAGTAGGCCAGAAGAGGAATTTAGTTTTTGGACTATATCTTGGACATCTTGAGATAGATGGTGGAGGAGAACTCAGTAAGAACCGTGATTGGGTGTCGTGGGGCGAAGCTGGGGGTGTCCCATTTTCAGGAACACTGGAATGAAGCTCAGGACACGGCTGTTGCAAAAAACTCTTCTTTCTTTTATTCAATTTGACTCCAGTATTTATACATACGTACAGAGGTCAAGAGATTGGCTAGACAGGTCGCCACCCCTTCAACCTGGATGGTGGACATCACCATCAATCATTTCTTCTCTCACAGGAGAAGTATGTAAATATTCTAAGAATAGATATTGTTTTCAAGAAAGCTGTGTGAGAAAGTTCTACAGAAAGGCAAAAAGACAGAAAGTTCAGGGCAACAATCGGGCACCACCTGCCTCCCATAACGCAAAGGCGCTGCCAACATCCCCAGCATGCCTGAGGACTGAGCTTGTTGCTGGAGGAGTCCAGATCCTGCACGAGGTCAGCACTGCCATCTGGGACAGAACCAATGCAAATCCAACATGGAATACCCGTACTAGAAGRAATTGTGTTATTTCCAAGCCACCAGACAGAGGTTGCTGGTGTTTAAATACCCGGTTCAGCATAGTGCAACAATACAATGGGGATTCAACAAAGTCRGGGATGTAGGAAACTACCAGAAGTGTAATAAATTGTAAAAAGTAAAAAACCCAGAACATTGGCAATGACTGTCAACAAAATAACAGCAACTTGATAAGTACCTTGTAAACCTAATATTCTAACAGTTCAGGAGAATGATTTTGTACTCTGTATTCACTGCACCTAATACAAACGCAAAGAGAACAGACAAAGCTGTAAGAGAATTCAAATGGCTCTACTTGCATGAGCACAAATGTTTTATGATACCCAGGTTTTCCTCAGTTGCTGGTAATTTTGGTGCTAATTGGACATATTTTTCAATCACTTGATTTTTTGAATAACCCAAACTTCTACYGTTTAAAAATACATTATGAAAATGAATGCTTAATTATCTAACCTAATATTAACACTGACTTCTCAAAATTTACAATTAAAAAGATAAAAAATAAAAATTGAATAAATAAGTTAAATAATAAAAACTACATTGCATCTCATCACTTGATATAAAAAAGTATCTGTGAAACAAAAATTTAATTAATCACTTGATTGTTTTCCATAGGAGTGAACCATATATTTAAATCTCTTTTATCTCTAGTTTAAATTTCCAGTCTAATGAATAAATAAAATGTTAAAAACTAAAATAGAAAGTGTACTCATTATCAAGCAGACATAACTATTTGTATACTCTCTTCTGACTCCAGTAGATTAACTGATGTCACTGCAGTAGAATAAATATAAATTATTGTAATCTGAGAAGATTTATAAATGAAAAATCCYAGAGTTGTAAAAATGCCATGGATCATCTGTGTGATCTGTTTGTGCACAAATATTTTGGATGCTTCAATATTAATATGTCTCAGAGACACCTCTYGTCAAAAAAAATCAGATATGTGGTACCATCTGGTGAAAAGCCAGCAAAAAAGATTGTTTAGGTTTTCCAATTCAATTGCTTGTAATACTGTATCAATATTAATCATACTAGGTGGCAAATAGGTAAGYGAAGTCAAGAAAGTCTACAGTAGAAACAGCAATATAGCATTAAAGTCATACAGCTGCAAGCTTGACAGCAGTGACTGCATATTTGAAAATCCATTTTGCTTCCCCGCATATGCATATGGTTACAGCTTGCTTTTCAAATAAATCTGATCAACATTTTGTGGTATTTGAACATTTTCCCATCTGGTGGATTGTTCATAAAACTCATTTTCCCTGATTTAGTGAGGCAAGGAACACAGCAGACTGAATGGTTTTAGATTTGTGTTTGGAACTTCTGGGTTTTTGCAATCGCTCATACGTCCCATAATACATTCCTAATTTTCCAACAGATTAATTTATGTTTTAAAGCTAATAAGCCAGGTGTCATGGTACTTGACTATTCTTTGCTGTATTATGGAATTTTGTTGTGAAGGGTCACTGTCTATTTTATACCAAAAGAAGAAGTTATTTTAATTTTTAGAGGCATTTTACTTCTTTACCATGATACTCAATCTTCTAAAATGAGTCTGACTATTCCCAAAAGTATTAATTAGTCCACATGTAGCTCTTGCTTGCATGGCACAAAATACTGCTTGCGACTCTAATGATCCAAATTAAGTTGGTTTTTTTTAAATTAAATTAAGGCATTAGTATTTCCTGTACTGATTTTTACTTCAACAATCTTATGGTTTAATGACACCCAAAAGCTGSCACAGTGCAGCAATTAAGGCAACATGGAAATGTCTTAGTAAATATCTCAACAACACACCTGTGATAAGTTGCAAACACTCCTCTTTCTGATCACTAGAAAGTATGGTAACACTATGTGTAGAAACTAGGTATTTAGTGTTCYGTTCAAACCCTAAATCTGTCCATTAGTTTGTAGAAAACAGAGAAAAAGATGAAACTTATCATCTTGAAATATCCACATTTACATGGTACACRTTTCTTCTTCTGATGCTTGATCCAAAACATTTTCTTTAGTCTGCGACTGGTCAACCTGAGCTGGCAAAATATTTCCTGTGATTGCTTTTGTCCTCAGTAATGTTCTTTCCACAACTGTGCTATATTTCTGAATTTCTTCTTGGCTTGACACTACACAAGACTGACAGTGCTGTCCATGCTGCCAACCTCCCACATGGCACTCRGTGATTAGAGCAGATCCAAAGAGATATTAGTGTCCCTCATTGGATGGCCTACACTAAGTGCCACCTTTGCAATATTAAAACATCAGTCATGCTAGAACCCTSATGGTGTGTAGGATTCTGCTGAAGCAAATGAAGTAAAATGAATTTCTCTGTTAATCCAACAGAAAACATGCTAAGTTTCAATATTCTCCTGTTGTTTCTCAGCTATTATTCACTTCTTTGACAGAATTTAGAATGCTTTCCTTTTTATGTTACGCAGTATTTAAAACTACCCTCCAATATTTTCTTTAAAGAACCATCACTGTCAGACATTTTCAACTGTTGTGCATCAGTTCTGGGTAAAAGACTTCAACATTTTAATGGGAAAAATCTTCCTTCTATTTTTGGCAAATGTTCTCTAACTTACTTATTTCTCTCTCCAGATCGATTAATATTGCTGGTTTTCTATATTTTCACTGCATTTTACTTTGTTCATGCAGCAGGGCTCAGCAGGTTGGATGTAGGGTGYAGAAGCATCATACAATGATAAATGCTTTTGAATGAAATTTTCTTGCTCAGTTGAAAGCTGCTGGATATATTTAGTGGGTTTTGATAAAAAGCATGACTGGTACCACCCCACATTTTTAAATGAAAGTGATAATGGCAACTATGTCCTTTGTTAATCTGATTGTTGATGATCTGATTGTTGATGATCTGATTGTATAAAACGTGGTGTGAACATAAAACAGATTGAGCTTCACAGATATTGCAGCTGGGAAAGAAACATAACAAGTATATTACATACAAGCTGCTGTGTCAGACACTGTTTCTCAGATCAAGCAACCTGGACATGCGCTCCACAAGAATTATAAATATCTAGGGAATTTAAAGGATTAAAGTATTGATATGTATGGATGCCCTGAAGACTAAGCTGTGAGGCAGGTTTTGATCTAGTCTTTTGTGTCACTTGGGCACATGCATGTAAGTAATACCTTAGATATCAAGAGTCTGTATCTGTCTCAAAATCTGATTTTTGAGGAGATTTAAGTTTCTAGAAACTGTTAATTTGAAAATCCTAATCCATTGCATCATTAATTTTATTTCATGGCAGCTCTATGTTCTATTTAAGCACCATTTTATTTTTCCAAACTTTAATAGGCTGGTGATTGTAGGAAATGTTTAGCTGGAGAACAGCTGAAGGACAGCTAGCCTTACGTCTTAAATCTTGCTTATGAGGCAAGATAAAGCTTTAAAGAAGAGAAATAAATCCAAAAAAAGGCAATAAAAGGTAATTTAATTAGAGACCTGGCAACAAAAGTATGGTTTTTATAGCATCATCTACTGATAAGTACTCTTTCACCTTTCTCTGCATCAGACCTTCCCTGTTTTACATCCAAGAATTTCTTGGCATCACTGAGCAAAAACCTCACACATTTAATATAGACCAAGGATGAAGGTAGTTTAGCAGGATTGAGTATTAGCCCATCAAAACCGCTTGGAGTATATTTCTGCCATTCATAAAGCAAATTAATGCAGCTAGTCATTATAGAAACAGGTATATTAAAACAGAATCAAGGCCATACATCAAACTTCATTGCAAATCTCAAGGAATATGCCTTTACAATAATATATTGCTTGACCTTCAGCTCCAAATATCCATTGCACATTTCTAGCTGTCATTCATTCTAAATTAGTAAAGTATACAAAGTGATTTACTCTTGTGAATTGACATGGTCTGGATCGTGACCAAAAGCATACAACTATCTCATTGAGTGTCTAATCCACTCTTGATAATGATTCTTTGCACTAACATTTCTCTTTATCTTTTCAAAGATTTCCACAAAGTACTTTGCAGTGCTTCCTCTCTACATAGAGGGAAAGGTTAGTTTACCCTTGGGAGATACTGTGCATACAAACTGGACAGGCAGTTATGTTCTACTGGTGAAAGCTATTTTTTTCTCAAGATATTTTTAGCAGTTCTTATAACATATGACTGAGGCAGTTTGTACAAGTATTATAAACTATGAAATTCTTTCAAAGCAGCTGGTGATAGGTAGATGTCTAGTGAGGAATAAATGCACCCTGTCCATTTCACCACCATTTGCCTTACCAGATACTTTAGAAGAAAGCAGATGCTGACCTCTCACCTTGTCTTAGGGAGTTACAGCCTCAARTTCTCTATTTAATGGATATGTTTGGCACACAGGGAATTTTTTGACAGCTAAAAAAGCAATATCCAATTCTTCCAAAGGAATTTTGTTTTCATACACTTAGAGATGAAGCATAGGTGCTGTCTAGTGCTTCTGCAGGATAAAAATAAATACTTACAGCAGACAGCCATGTCTGTTCTTTCCYCCATGATCCAGAAACCCTTTTGTTTTAATCAGTGGTGGTAGTGATCCTAGTCTCTTCCCCTTCCCAGCCCTCCTTATGGTCACACATCCTAACACCCCTGTTATAGCCTTTTGTTTGGCATTTTTCCACTTTGAATTCATCAAAAAAAAAAAGTTATTATCAAATCAATGGTGTTTAATGTGGCCATACTCACTTTGGAGTTGGCCAATAGCTGAGTAGGCTGATTACCTCAYTTATTGTCAACACTCAATAACTGTGAAAAAACTCCTCAAAGTTCTTGTCCACAAACCCTTTGAAAAGAGATCATAACACTTTTATCAAATCCATATTACATGTAATTCTTATTCTTCAATTTAATAACACTCTAAGGCTTCTAATTTCTGAAAAAGCCAGGTATATAACCACTATCTTAATGCAACACAAGAGATTCCTTTATTTCCAGTTTAGGACTGAACCCATGGGAATATAAATTTCAATCATAATAATAGAGCAACCATAAAATGTTCAGTAGTGTACTGTTTTAAGAAGCAGACCCAAACTGACAGWCTCCATGTACTTCTGGATGGTTATCTCTCTAGAACAAGTTCTCCATGTCTTCCACAGTATGGAAAGCAAAACTATGCATCTGTGGACATGCAGGCTGAGGGTAGAGAGATTCTCATTAATTACTTCCGAACAGCAGTGAAAGTGCTTCAAGGTTGTTTGCTGCCTGCAGACTTGTCAGTTTCTCCATAGAATGCATCACAAGGGAGAGATTTTTGAAGAAATACCAGCATTCCAAAAAAAAAAAAATTTTTTAAAAAATCAATATGATGTATGACCCTAATCTCTGCTTTGCAGATGTTAATGCTTCGGCTTTTGACAGTAAAAGGGAGGGGGAAAAAAAAAAAAAAAAAGGATAGCTAAAGAAGCCAAATCTGGTCAGTTCATAGTGCAAAAGTAATATTCATGTTAAAGAAAAAGTATTACACAATTTGAGCAGATGGAGTGCTTTGCACACCCCACCTCACCTCCCCCAAAACAGATATTGCAAATCTGAAAATKTTCACATTAAGTCAAACCTTTTTTAGGCTTCTGCACATAGTCCAAAAGTTGTGTCATATGTGATACTTCCAAAATGCTAAATATAATAATAGTRCCTTCCATAAAATGTTAGATGCAATGTTACCCTCTGAGGACAATTTCAGTTTATGCTCATCAGAATCAAGCTTGCTCTAATAATGTGATGAATTTGAAATCTACCTACATAAATAAAAAATACATTTGGAATTATGGAAATAATTTGTTTCTTCATTTTATGTTAGAATAAAAATGTTTAGCCCTTTTGTTTTGTTCACTGTTTTAAGCAAAAATGAACATGTGCATGTGCCAACATGGATATGGGCTGCACTGAAGCAAGACCATTCATGGTTTTCAAAATGTTACAAAATAGCAGGGCAAAGTTTGGTCCCCTGTCTTTAATTGGGCCAAGACCTCCACTGTGGAAAAGGAAATAAAATGCAAAGGGGTATAATAAATACATTAAAAATGACAAATCACTRTAGTACCTACTTACTTAAAATGGAAAATGACAGACTACTGATGTTCTTTCTGAAGGAAAAGGTTAAAGGGGAAATACAACACATGCATTGAGTAARCAGGCAGAATAATGGAAAGTCTCTGTCCCTTTGTTAAATGAATATAAAATTAAGTGCRTGGAGTAAGAAAAGGCAAAAGAATTCTATCTTCATGCACTACCGGAGACCTTTTTATTTTTTCTTTCTGTTCATTTATTGTTGTCTCTTTCCCAATCCCAGCTTCTATAGAGTCTGAAGTATATTTGTAGATCTATCAAATGTGGGCAGTTTGACTTATTTCAGATGTTGAATGAATCATTACTCTGAGAAGATTTTTTCACCTGCTCAACCCCAAGTTAAAAGCATTTCATCATGTAGACAMAAAATCAGTGGACACTCAAATCCCCCAGTGTGTAAAATTCAGGAAGCTGAGCTGGATTTCATTGCTTCGTACATTTTGGAAGCATTGTACACACCTTAGACATCTCTCATATTATCATTCCAGAGGTGATTTACAAAACAAAYGACTTTATTGCTGAAAATWTGGTTGAAAGATAAAACTGTAAGTTAATGCCTGTAAAAATTGGGCTTTGATAATTTTCTATTGATAAGGAATCTGTGCTCAGCAGTTGATATTTCAAATTATATATTATATAATTATATTTAGCTTTTCTATCAAATTGTACTCTAACATCCTTTAAAATATGGGAGGACTTTCCAGCCATGTGACAGACATGGAAGCCATTCTCTGTCTGGGTGCATTCTTGCTAGAGCTTTTAAATTTTTCTTAACCTTCAAAGAATAATACAGACCTTGGTAATGTGAAATGGACCCCTTCATGTCATCAGAATCTAGACAATTATTAAAAAGGATTTAGCATAGCTCTTCTTTTATATTAACTCCTCATCTTTGCCTAGCTGATTTTCTTTGTTTCTGCTTTTAACTATATCACACACAGGGGAAAATAGGATTTATAGATTGTGTAGCGTTGTAAGAAGCCAGGTTGTTACTCTTAAACTTTAAACAGGTTGGAAAGGGAATAAGGGTAAAGGCGTGTACAAAGGTACAAAGGATTTACACATTAAATAGACCTTGCTACAACAGCTTGTACTTCCCACAGATAGTGCCAAAAGATCACACGTGCATGCTGCAGGTACAGGTAAATCCAGACACTCAAAAGCATGAGGGTATTTCTGAACATTTGACTGCAATACTGTTACCCTGCAACATATTTCCACATTTTGATGTACCTTCCTACTCCTCTTCAGGAGTTGKGAACAGTTTGTACAGGGAATCACTYRACAGRAAAGAGAAAACTGTTGTGACACAAGAGGTTGCATTTCAGTGGAGCTACAAACTTCCTAAGAGAGCTTGTACAGCAGTGAATGTTGTCCATTCCAACCCCTCTTGATTTTGGGTGGCTGACTGCAGGGTTCTGTAGCTGAAGGCTGCTGTTATTGTCAGCAGAAGGAAACAGGAGCTCCAGGAGCAGTGTTGAAATCACCAGTCAAATACAGAGATTACAGCTGTTGTGCTCTGTCGTGGTTTAACCCCAGCCAGCAGCCAACCCCTACACAGCTGCTTACTCACTCCCACAGCAGCAGGATCAGGGAGAGGATCAGGAGGGCAAAKGATAGAAAACTTGTGGATTGAGATAAAGACAGTTTAAAGGGGAAAGCAAAAGCCACACACACAAGCAAAGCAAAACAAGGAATTATGTCACTGCTTCCCATGGGCAGGCAGGTGTTCAGCCATCTCCAGGAGAGCAGGGGCCCATCATATGGTTAACTCTACCTCAGACAAAACCAGCACCACTTTTAATGTARGTGAAGATGTCTATGCCTTAAAACTCAGTCACCTCACTGGTAAGTTTTTGGACCACATCAAGCTCCAGAGTTTCCAGTGGAATGCAGAGGTTCTGTCAGAGAGTTACAAAAAAATTAGYGGCTTCAGAGTGGGAATGTACAACATCCCAAATGCTGAAAAAAGAAGATGGATAAAGCAGGAGACAGGAGACAGGAAACACCTCACACAGGGATGTGACCTGAAAAAAATTAATCCTATTCCTTCCTTATCTCAAGCAATTTACCAGGGCTAGAGGAGTGCCTCCTACTTGTACTGTAAATATTTTGGAACCTCCCATAAAATTAAACTAGGTTTTCTGCTATAAAAGTTAGGAAGACCTGTTTGGTTTGGGATTTTTTATTTTAAAACATACCTAAAACAGAATTAAGTATGACTAGACATCCCCTTGTATTTAGTATTTTTGTATTTATAATACTCCACCAAGATATGAAGTCACTTTTTCCATTTCCTGGAATGAGGGTTTAATTCTCAATCTCTGTCCTTTCAAATTCCTAATTCAAGTGTAATCTTTGATGCTTGGGAAAAAAAGATCACAAAAAATAATTTAACTTTTGCTACTGAAGCTGATCCACATTCTCTGGATTATTTAGAAATTTGGAGGGAAAGAATGACAAAGCTAGAACAAGAAATAATGTGATTCTTTAGCCTGATGGACATACATCTCTCTTGAGACAGTGGAACTGCAGATTATAGTCCCTGCTCTTACATAATGAGTTTTTGGAGCATGTCACATTTCAGCCAGCAAAATCACAAAGACAGCAGGACATTTTATTAGGAAGGAGAAAACAAATGTTTAATCTCTCAAAGTGCAACATCTGGTGACCATTGCTCATATTTTCTGATGTGGATTAATATCATCACACATTCAACGTGGATGCATTTGAACTGTAATCTAATTAGATATTGAAAGTATTCTGGTGCCACTTAGCCAAAATACCAAAATATTGTATTTGTTTGCAGTCATAAGCTGCTGCATTTACTGATACTGTGTCRTTGTACCAATCTTTCCTACACCAAGGTCCCATCACTCTGCAGTAACAGCAGGAGGGTACTAATCCTCTGCAATAGCGCTTCAATTTTCTCATTACAGAAATTGGCTCCATTTTCCTGGCTTAGGCAAACCCAGTGTCGCTCAGACCTTGGGGGCCACAGATTGGGAGCAGCAAGAGCAGAAGAAGCGCCAACTGCAACAGCAGATAGATGTTTTAGCAACAGCTGTCTGGTTGTGTATACTCCTCCTGGATATCAGTTTAAACGCTCCAGCTCTGCCAGAATGAGGTGTTTGCCCCTCTACACATTGCAGAACCAAGTAAGAGTAGGATGATCTTAAGAATGAAGCAACAAGCAATGTCATAACAGCTCAGCAGACTGTTAGCATCTTCATGTATTCTCAAAAGCACTGAAAGAGTAATCAGAGTAATGGTAAAACAGTAACAATATAGGTACAAAATTATAAACCACAATCATCTTAAAATCACACCTTGTAGTTGTGCCGAGGCTTCTTAACAGTGCATGTCACTGTTTTTAAGTTTCATAGAATATCTGRGAGGAGAGCAAATTTCACTAGCCTGACTGTGACAATGGGAAAACTGAAACAGAGAAGTCCACCTTTCATGAGCAGTTAAATGGCACAAAGGGAAAGAGAAGCAAAGTCTCTTAACTTACAGGTTTGTGCTCTAACCACTGGTCTATTCAAGGAACTGTATGGGTCATTTATTCCTTAAATTTTCAATTTCATTTATTCCGCTTCAGTATTCACATGCAGCTTTGTGTACAGAAAGAAATTAAAACCACAAATTCCTATTAAATTGCTCATTAAATTTGTGTAATTCTAGGAAGGTACAGGGCTCTCTCCACCTTGAAGTCTGAACTCTTACACATGGAATCCAAAACCATAGAATGGGTTGGGTTGGAAGGGACCTTGAAAGGTCATCCAGTCCATCTCCCTTCCAATGACCAGGGACATCTTCAACAAAAGCAGGTTGCTCAGAGTCCCATCCAACTTGATCTTGAATATTTCCAGGGATGGGACATCTACRACCTCTCTGTACAACCTTTCATAGCATATCGTTACCTCTCTCATTGTAAAAAAACTCCTCCAAATTTCCTTATATTGAATCTAAATTGTGTCCTCTTTGAGTTTGAAGCCATTACCCCTCATCCTGCTGCAACACACCCTCATAAAAAGTTTGTCCTCATCTTTCTTAAAGTCCCCCTTTGAGGGCTGCAATAACATCTCCTTAGAGACTCCTATGGACTGAACAACCCCAGTTCTCTCAGCTTTTCCTCACAAAAGTGCTCCATCTCTTTAGCCAACTTTGTGGCCCTCCTCCGARCCCACCTCTAAGAACTATGTATTTTTTTAGTAATAATAGTGCATAATTGTGATGCAGTGACACTTCAGGTAATCATCCATTAGCTTAGATAATTTTATTTGATTTCCCTTGGCATTTCCTAGACCTACAAAATAGGATTTCAATTAGTAAGAATAATTAATATTTCTGCTTTGGAATAAAAACTGAAGATACATGAAAACAACAAAATACATATCCCTTTTAATAAGAAAAAAAATCACAATACTGCTATTCATTGTCTTGTAATGGCTGTTGGTTTTACCTATGCTTAGTTGCTAGTCTCTGGTCTAGCAGTGGAAATTCTCAAACRTTTCAGATGGAATCAATCCCAAATTTAATAACTTTTGTAAGGCTTAATGCTTTAATTTATAACTGGAACATAAGTTTTCATAATAATCAATTTCACCTCTTCAGAAAAATGTTGCTTCTTAATCCTCTGTGTTCCAAAGCTCTGGAAATGACTGTTTTTAAGTTCTTCAGGACAGCATAACAGTTGAGCTCTAACATTTGGTTTAATATATCTAATAAAKTTTCCCACAATTTCTGGATAGGTAAAAAGTAATCAAATGGAATTTGTGCAAGGTCTAACATTAACAMTCTCCTTTCATAAAGACACCAARAGTAGTGTTTCTGARTTTCAGTTTTATATCCCCTTTCAAGCATGTGATCCCAAATAATTATAAAAATGAACTTATCACAGATTTTTGAAGTTGGTCCTTGCAACAGAGATTCTCTGTCACTAATTTGTTCATGAACTTAGCMGTGTTCTTGCTAGAGTTCTTGGCTGGAATCTTTCCTGCTATTTAAAAAAACCTCAATAATTAAAAATGAAAATTTGATGCTACAAGAATCTATGGGAAAAAATATCTAGCAATGTAATTGATGCAAAACAGGAAACTGAGGTACTTATACGACTTTATAGTCTCTCAGGCAAATCATGTTAAATRTGATTGTCATGTAATGCTGACAGACAAGTTTGAGTTTTTTTAAATGTGGAAGTTTAATTTCCCACAACCCCTAATTCCCACCCCACACATACACAAAGATTAAGAATYCTTAAATGACATCAACCAACTTCTCATTTTTCCATGTTATTTATAGTATATTTTCAAATGTGAAAAAAAAAAGCAAACAGTAAATCTGAATCAAATTTTGATCTCTGAAAGAGTATATAACAACCCTTCCCTGATCAAAATGGACTTAATAAATGTTGTGTCTTTATAGAAGAAAGAAGAGAGAAGTATATTTATTACTTTTGGGTTAACATTAATTATAAATTTTTGGGAATGTTACAGATTTAGAGGCCACTAGAAGAGAATTCCATGAGAAGCATGAACACTGTAATAACCACTTGTTCAAACCAAATTAAAAACAAAATAAAACAAACAACCAAAGACAAACAAACAAACAAACAAAACCCCATGAAAAAACCTTTTCTAAAGTATATTTCAAGGCTGTTTCTATTAACAAAAACTTATTTACAGGAATTCTGCTTTCCTGAAAATATTTTCAGAACAGAAACCAAAGCCCTTGGGGGTAAGAACAATAGATCTGCACAAAGACACACAGTTTTTTGATTGAATATCTTGAATTTCTAGTTTTACCATTTCCTGTTTARTGGAAGAGAAGACACAGTACTATGTTGTCTTGGTGACCAATCCTAGGTGATTAATTTAAAACTTTAAAATCATTTTGAAATCACAATGTCATTATGAAACAGTGCACAAATAACACTTTTTCTGAAATATAGTCATAATAAAACATCTTAAGGTATACTGAGTAACAATTATGGTTTATTAATAAGTTTATCTGATGATAATTCCTCAACTAAAAACATAACCCAGAGCTACTTTTGAATAGCTATTAATTATAAGATTTCTTCAAAAACTAAAAGCTAGCATATAGCTCTCTGGATTCACTAAGAAACACTGATATCAAATTATTTTTTCTTCTATATCACTAATGGGATTTTCTTATGCTGCCTTTGTCTCATCTGAATGGCTCTTTAAATTCCAAGCCAGTCCCATCTYATTAACATGAGTGAAGTCATACCACTGCAGAGGTGTAGAAACAGAAAATCTTTCTGCATGAAACTTTTAGAGATCTGATATCTCTCTTCTGCCTATCCACCATGGAGGAGTTCTTCACAGGTTATGGTGACAACATGTCTCAGTTAAAGTACTGTCCTTTTCAGATTTCACAAATAAAATTAGCCCTGTGCATATGTTGCCAAGGCCATAAATGTGTGTGTGAAGATGTATCATCTCCCATTTAGTATCCAAGCTACTGCTTTTAACTGGTCATGTCCTAAGCAAACATTTTCCAAATCCAACAATGTTTTCCTATTGATGCCCCAGAAAACACTTCCTGTATGTGCTGGCAAACCCATGTTTGCCTTTTTGCACAAAAAAAGAAAAAAAAAAAAATTAGGATACCAAATTAGTGACATGGGGGGGAATTTCTTTCACCTATCCTGTTTTTCAGTGGGTTTTACCTGCATTGATAAATATTTGAGGAMATAAGCTGGAAAGAGGATGAAAAGAGGATAATCATATCTGCAAATAGCATATGACATGGCACTGAACCTGTATGATCAGGAGTCAGAGATACTATTCCAACACASCTAATTATTAACAGTGCCCCAGACATCCTTCCACATCTTTCTTGAGACATTTTCTCAGTGTGCTTTCAGCCACAAGCYTCTTATCCTCACTCTGTCAATACAGCAGTCTTATATCTCCTTTCTGAAATGACAATATTTATGGCACAAATACATAATATTTATTGGCTTATTTTGTGGAATTAGGAAACTTGCTCTCACATGTGCCAACATGTTTTACAGAGTGATTTCTGCCATTCCCCCCTATCTGAGGGAGGGATGCTGCTGTACAATGGCTGTTGCTGTGAGCTCACCACCAGGATCAGTCGAGCTAGGCACACACAGGTTCTTCTTCTCATCTCACAGGTTGTCATGGAAAATGCACCATGCAGGCAACTTAAAAGAGCAACATAGGATTGTATGGCAAAGCAACATTGTTCTGGAAAGGGAAGGTGTTTTAAAATAGGCTGGTACAGCTGGCAGTTATTTGGGCAGGAAATTCCTTATTGATCCACAACAGCACGTCTGTCAATTTAACACATACATACAGAAAGGCAAGCAAAACTGATTAGAACCAAATTCAGACAGTTGGTTAGGATTAGATTATAGGTTGTTAGTAGGGATTGACATGCTTTACACATCTGGCCAAATGATAACAATGAGTTTCAGAAATTAATAATATCTGAGAATTTCTCATGTCAACTGAATTAATTTCTGTAAGTCAACTGAGCCTACCAATGAGAGCAGTCATGGAAATAAAATTTTACTGGAAAACTTTTCTTATTATTCTCTCGTTCAAATAATGAGGAAATCATTTGACTATTTTGGCCTCTGTGCAATTATGTTTATTTAAAGAAACAGAACACTGCTTAATTATGTATGTGAATACTTGGCACGCATAATTACTACCCAACAGGCAAACTCTGTTTGGGTTTGTTGGAATGCCAATGGGCTTTTATTAGTTCAGCCCATCATTCTGTTGTGAAATGGAAATGAAAAGTGGAAAATATGTTTTCCTTCTCTAGGGATCACTTCAGCTCCTTTTTCTCTTTATTTTATCAGACTTCTTGTTGCTATGGGGGTCTTGAAGGCCTATTATTAAAACACCCTGCAGTCCTAAGGGAAGAAAAGCAAGCTGGTGCTGCAGATGGAAACAGTGTGAATGGAATAAACTATAAGCACCAAAAATTTCCAATAAATGCAGCAAAATCTATGCATTATTCTCTTTTGTTTCCAAAGTTCATCTAGAGTTTTCACCTTTTACCTTTCAATTTTTTTCTTAATATAAGATAATTTATAGTATCATTCAAATACAAAAGCACAAAAGGAAAAACAAATTAGTGGTGCTGGCTCTTCTTGTGTCTCCTTTTGCATGAAGCAAGCTGAATCCAAGTTAATCCATTCCATACAGATATCCAACCTGGAGGAGGAATGGAATTAATATAAAATACTCATTGCAGAAATTACATCTCCCTAGATCTTTCAGAAGAAGAAAGGAAAAGATACAAGATACACCTACTTGGTAGTTAAGTACTAGTTTAATCTACAGGTTAAATCCATTGAAAATTCACATGACAGTATTTTTTACAATCATTTAATCATTATACTAAAAATTAAATCTGGAAATTTAGTAAGATAGTCACCAGGATCTTTTATGTAATTAGTTTTGTAAGAATGAAAGCTGATAGCAGTTACACTTAAGATTTTTGGAACTTAATTGCAACTGAGAGTATGTCTACTGAGCATTATTAATTTTCTTTTCTTTAGATGTATACAATAAATTTTGAACATGGCCAAAGAATATCCATACACACTGAAGAAGATGGTAATATTGCACATCAAGTGAGTCAAATAGTCTTCTAAAAATTGTGAAAAAGTCAACTTCTACAAACTGAACACATCAGAAGGAGCAAAGATGTTTCTTGTATTTCACTGACAACATCTACATGAACAGAGAGTCAAAGATTATTTTTTAATGATCAAATGATTCCTGATCAACTGTAGACCTGCTAGTGACACATTTCTGAAAACCAGCAAAGAACGCCATAGCATAAATTTGATTTTCTCTGGAAGAGAAGGAGTATATTTTGCATGAGGTTTGTTTTTGGTTTGTTTTTTTTTTTTTCCATCACTCATTTTAATTTCAAAAGACACATTGTTTTAGACTATCTTTATCTTGGAAATATTTCATTTCTCATTCATATCATTGTTCTTAACTTTGGCTTTGGTAGTGTATTCAATTCAATTCATATTTCATGACTTCATATATCCAGAGAATAGACTTGATGTCTCTTTTTCTCCTTCTTCTTCTCCTCTCCCTTCCCTTCCCTTCCCTTCCCTTCCCTTCCCTTCCCTTCCCTTCCCTTCCCTTCCCTTCCCTTCCCTTCCCCTGATTTTGTTCTTTTTATTTCCTTTGAGGAAATTGGAAGCTAGTTTTAATTTATCTCAACCTTTTGCTAAGAGACCATACCAAAAATGCATTCCCTGCCCTCAACTGTGTTGGCTCCCTGCGATGCAGCGCAGAAAAATTTGTGGAATTTTCTAGAAGAATTATACAGATCCATGAACATGTATAAATCTAAGCACAGGACTTTTAAGGTACTTCATTATGTGTCAACAGGGGCAGTACTAATGTTCAATACATGCCTCCATTGACTTCATTTTTGAGGTCATTCAACTTAGAAGGTAGAATAAGTACAGCTTTGCAAGCCCACTCCTTAAAATGCTTGAAATATGGGTGGCCATCAGGACTATGAGAACAACGAAAATTATGCTATTACAGCTGACCTAAAAGACTGGAAGAAGAAAACGACAAGCAATTSATGTCTGGCCAGAATGAATAGCCTTCCAGGACTTTTTAGTGATTTTGGCTTTTTGAGGGAAACACAGGCATTGGCAAATTAATACAATAGTGGTATTACTATTACTTACTACTATTACAGCTACTTACTCCCAGCTCCATTCAAACTGAGGCTTCATCATTAGGTACAATACTTCCCAATTCCAAGTATACTTTATTCATCATCTCCAGATGTGGAAATGTATTACATATTTTGTTACAAAGTACCTTATACACATTTATAAGTGAGCTTGTTCCACTCTGCCCTGACCCGCAGAGACCTAAATCTTTACATAATAGTTTTGGGGTTTGATTAAATTGAAGTACATAAATAGCTGCAAAATTCTGTAATCAACATATTGCTCAACTCTTTCCCACAGGCAGTGTCCAGTTCTGAAGCCTTCTGTGAAGGAAAACTCTTCCCTGGCTGACTGACAAGTACTCGACATGAAATTGCTTCATGAGAGTCGTAAATGCACTAATCTTGCCCCAGAGCCTCATACATTATGCTCACAGTACATACCTGTCATTATATGGCACTAAATGCATCAGAATGAACTGATTTCATTAACTTTCCTGGATCTAGATTGGAATGGATAAAATACTGTGAAGCCTTTATCACCAAAGAAATGGTCTTGAAAGCTAATGTTTACATTATAGCTTCACAGTACTGGTGCGTAGTGCAAGAGCTCCCAAATTCATTATTAATTTCCTCAGAACTAATTAACACTTGATTTAATCTAATTCTAACATAGTTTAAGAGAAACTATTAATGTTTTTAAGAAAAATGTTATTCAAGAAAGCAGATATGGAGGGTTGAGAGAAGGCCAGTATATAAGGATGTTAAAGGCTTGTATGCACCAAAATTTTTGCATAATTCTAACTTAAGGCTGAAGAAAATCCAACAATTTCTCTAAGTCTGCTGAAAGAAAAGTGTTCCAAATATAATTGTAAAACAGTAGGAAATCTGGACGAGGTGTTGCACCATTTATTATCTTACCATTTTGGACACTTTGACAGTAAAGCAGAATTAAAAAGGTCAATAGTAATAGAAGCATAGGTTATTTCTTTCAAATCTGAATTGATAATAAAGGTAAACTCTCTCTCTGGGTAACATGAATCAGTGATTCTGCTGAAGTTGTTTCAACTCCTGTCATAAAATGCCTTCTTTTTCAAAACTTGTTTGAAAATCTGCCTGAGTAGGAATTGCAAATTGTCCTGAAATAGTTGAGCCTTTCAATACTGTGGCTACTAACATGTACACAAAAAAACAACACTTTTTATTAATGCTTCAGGGCCTGTTCTGGTGCAGGGATATTATAGTTGATATTCCTTTCTGGGAAATTCTTCAAATTCCATAAACTTATGGGAAAATCATATAATATTCAGATGAATGAAGTGCCATTTTATGTTTATAAACTAAGCCATTACTATTTTTTTCATAGCATTAGTGAATTAAAATGGACATTTAAAAATTGAAGGTCTTATGACAACTGAAAATTCAAAAACAACACAAAAAAATTTATACAAATTTAAGGAGACCCTTCAGGATAAAAGTTTATTTAAAGTGGTAATAACAGATAACAGGTAGTCACATTAATACTGAAACAAAAAGTTTTAATATCTGTCTCACAGAAGTGTGTGTGCACTTTCAAAAGCAATTCTGCTTCTTTCTATATGATGTGAATAGCACCTTACAAAGCTTTTTCAGCAGAAAAGACAAATATGTACCAGAAGCTCACACTGGTGTTTACAGCACATCTTTGAAGGGACAGAGGGCCAAGTTAAAGAGTTTAAAAATTAAGCTTACATTTGACATTGATATGCTATTCAGTATGCTATTGAGAATACTGATATGCTTTTTGTCAGCTAAGAAATTATCCTGAAGATAGTTTCCTCAAAATCAAGTTTGTCTGCCAAAAGGTAACACATTTTGTTGAAAATCCCCAATGCAGACTTCCCAAATAATGTTAAATTTTCCTTGAACTCTCATATTGTTAACATATTAACAAAAGAAATGAGAAACAAAAGTTCTCATTCAAAAGGAAGCTCTACTATTTCAAAACAAGCTTCCATTATGATTTCAAAGACAAAGATTAAACTTTAAACATTTATATTAATATGTGTAGAACAACAGTTTAGACAGACTGTAGTTCAATTCAATTTTACTTATGTTAAAAGACCATAGAACAGAAACTGAAGTAAAGCTCAAATACTTTTCATTAAAATGGGAAATTTCAGCAATATTGAAACAAGTTAAACAATGCACTTTGAAGATTCAAATTGTAATTTTATTTACAATTGATATTTTTCTGTGAAATATTTTTATGTGGAAAAAAGTAGTTTTGCCAAAAAAAAAAAAAAAAAGACAGCTATGCCAATTTTTTCTGGCACATTTCAAGTTTTAGTCATGATTCAAAAATGTATGACACAATATAAGTTATATGGGAGCAATATTCCAACTCAGAGAATTGACAGTCAGTATTTAGCAGGAGATGCAAGGAGGAAATTGCAAAGGAGGCTTACTGTAAATCTGTGCATTGAAATTAAAATTCTGCATTTTTTTTTATTTTTCACCAATGCTTTAAAAAAACATTTTATATTTGCTTATTTGTATTTCATCCTTGCACTTTTCACTAAAAATATAGGTAAGATAATGTGAATGTTCTTGGGGAACAGTAATTTCTCTGAGCTGGGTGGATTTGGTGACATCACACAAAGTATGTGCATGGAAAGTCAAAAGGACTCATAGCATAACATGTAGGTCAGTGGTTTTGAAGTCGGAAATCAGAAAGGAAGGTAAAAGACCCATAAATTAGGTGACCAGAAAACAGAAATAAGAAGTTTATGTGTTGCACATAAAAACAAAACAAACAAGACAAAGCGATAAAATTACCAAAGGTCTGTACTTCTTCATTTAGTATTAAAAAAACCCCATACCCCCAAAACTTAAATATAGCTATTTAGAACAGTTATTATCCTGTAGGAAGTACAGGGTTCATTTCAGATTAATTAAATGCTGCAGCTTTTTTTTTTTTTTTTTTCCCCCTCCTGGTTGGCACCACAAAGTGGAAACTGTTTATTGTGCCAATATAGATGCCTTTCATTATTCCACTTTTCTTCTACCTAGCACAGTAAAATACTCTTTTATTTTTAGGAAATTTATTTCTGTGGATAAAGATGAGAATACTCTTTAGCCTCTTAATAAGCAGCTCTATTATTCCTTATATTCTGCTACTGTGCTTCATTAATGCTCTTTCTCTTTGCCTCATTGTCTGAATCTTACAGGTAAATACATAAAGCTTCGAAGAACTGCACGATGATCCCTGTAGGGAAATAAAGTTCTTTGTGCCAAAACTTTTGAAATGAACACTTACAATGTTTCGGGCTGTTG
The DNA here is from genome assembly GCA_003546035.1 of Mixornis gularis. NCBI lineage: Eukaryota > Metazoa > Chordata > Aves > Passeriformes > Timaliidae > Mixornis > Mixornis gularis. Next base: position 5,719,719 of record QVAJ01000025.1, on the reverse strand, counting down.
GCCTTCTTTATCAATGCCCTAAGTATCAATTTGAATGGATTTATGACTATCATTTAAATCATTACCAGTCTCAGTAGTAGTGTATTTATGAGCTAGTTGTGCTGCATTATAACCACTGACTAATAAAAAATGGTACTCATTAGCAAGATTCAAAAATGAAAGAACAACATTTCACTTTTTTCCTTTTCATTTTGCCACTTTTTTATTAAGAAAAGAGAAAAAGTAACTTGTTGTTATTTGGTTTTGTTTTTATTTTTTTTTTACATTTCAGTCTCTTACTGTGACAGCTGCTGGTTTCACATAACCATTGTTTCTATTTTTTGTTTCTTCCAATTTTGCTAAAACTAAATTTCATTAACACTTTAGGAAATGTGAACATTTTCCTTCCATCTGCTAAATGGCTTTTAAAACCCATTTACTTTGATTTAGCAAACCTGGAAACAGCTGGCAAAAATAATTTTTATTAAGTTCCTCAGTTTCATATTTACAAGATATGTGACTTTCGTATTCTTTCTTAAGTTCTGTAATTGGTTTCTATTTCTCAACTGTACAATTTCTTTCTAAATGCTAATTAACCAGGTGGTCAGATGTTTAGTTATCATTCTGCACATTAACCAGTTTAATGTGTCTCAGTTTAAATGTGTAGAGCCGATGATTCAAATGACGTGCATAAAAAACTGTAAGAATGGATATTTAGTTTTCAGCCATTACTTTCTTCTCCCTCTTTCTAATTCAGAACTTGATTGTGATGATTAAATAACTTAAGAAAAGAATGRGAAAAATACGTTCCCTTCCCTAGTTGCCTATATACTAAAATGTTGATATTTTGCAGTCTCTAAAGAAACCTCTGGGTGAAAGAATGAGTGATAGAGACTTGTTAATGACCTTCTCATTAGCTCTTTCTGCTCAGTTTTGGATGTGATAGCCTATATCTCCACTTTTAGTTTGCCCCAATTCTACAAGAGCAGGCATTCTGCAGCCAGTGAAAGACACTAATTTGTTTCTGGAGTGACAAGTCCATAATCCTGGTCTTTCAGAGCTGCAGAGATATCTCCATGAGTATGAATCCATTAACACAGAAAATTTGTCCTTTTGAGACATATTCTTGTACCTGATACATCTGCTTAGGGCTGTACTCTGCCACCAGAATTTAAGGTGTGAAAGCAGATTCCCGACAGAATTATAATTAAAAAAAAAAACACTCAAAACCAAAACCTTTCTTATCACTGGCCCAGTGAGCTGCACACAGCTGTACTAAAACAGCATCACTGAGATGCTCAGTATCAAGCCATACCTGATCAGCTTTTTCAGCGCCATGAAGATATTTCAAGTTGTCATTTTGGGAATACGCAATTAAGGATCAGATGTCTGCAGAGCAATGCCAGGAAATAACGTACCAAAGAAAAGGCTTGAGTCACCGGTATTAAACAAATTTCATCAGTTCTTTGTTTAGATCTTTGACACTTAAGTAAGGGCTCTATGTTTTTTTTTATTTTTCCATGAAAATATATTTCTCTTATCTTCTTAACAAACCTAATTTGTGATCAGTTTCAAGCAATAACTGAGTTACAGCGGAAAAAAACGCAAGCATACTATAAGCATTATCATTTGAACAAACATATATAAATCAGAAATTTGTCATAAAATTGTGGCAGTGGTGTATGCATCATCATCATGTTCAATCTATTCCCACAGATTCTTTCATTATCTCTGGTAGATGCTATTGGCATGGACTGAGTCAAAGACTTCCAACACCTTTGGGAATCTAGGCTGCACAGATAAATCTTCACTGACTTTCTGCAGATGAAGTTAGCTTCTCTGAAATGAGGGAAATATCTGTGTTCCAAAATAGCCTTTGAAAAATGTCACTAGACACTCTGGCACAGAAGGTTGACTAATTTGAGTGATGTTTCCAAATAAAAGAGTGAAAGACTTAGTAAAGTCAGGCTCATAGAACAAGTTCTGCAATATTTCTAAATAGAAAACTGATAAACAATTACAACTTTAGCCATTGGAAAAGTTCCACACAGACATTGAAAACTCCTTTTGCTCCACTGAACATGAATCCTCAGATTCTGATGGAGTTTTCAGATAGTAGGAATAAATCCTGTTGAAATAGTATTTATGTAATATGGGCAGCGGTGTCCTACCATATCTGTGTTCGAATTATGCACACATGATTTGCATATTCCACCAGAGTAAAGCCTTCAGTCATTAAACAGTAAGATTCAGCCAGTTACCATGAATTCCTAAACCTTCATGGACACATCTGTCAACTCATATCCGTATCTTTTTCTGTAAGTAATTCTGCTACTCTGAAATGTACCACTTAAAATTTCATGCACACAAAGCTGCACGGTGTAGATTTTTAATAGACTAAGTTACGAATATTATGCCTTTTGTTGTCATAATGAGCTAGAAATACATTTGTCATGAAAAGCTTCATTTAACATTTAGTTGTTGACTAAATGTAGACTGATGGTTGATAAAGGATTACGTGCATTTCACTGTGCTGTTGTCAGTAAGGCAGTGAGCTTAACCCTGTGGGGTACAAAACAAGCCAAAGTGACAGAGGATGTAAAGCTGGCTTGGTCAGTAGCAGTTTAAAAACATAATTTCAAATTTGCATGCAACCTAGGTAACAAGGGGTGTCTCTGTTTTTAACAAAGTGGAACAGTAAAGAGATGACTTGTCAGGGGATGTTTTTTAGAGTACTTTAGAAGTTGTACTTAATTACACTAATCAATTCATACTATCACCTCTCAAGTTTAGGCTGGCTTTATGTACATGACAGAAACCAGTTGAGGATGGCAGAGAAGAGCATATGGAAAAAAAAACCTTCTTACATCTCCAAAACCAGAAAAAACTTCCCTGTTCAGGTTTCTGAATACAGGCACTCAGGATGGCAGAGAGGAGGATATAACCAGAGGCAGTCACACATCTCACAGCTTGTGATTCAGATTCCCCTCTCCTCCAGAAGCTTCTCCTTTGACATGGTGCCAGAATTGCCTGCTAGTTCCCAACAATGCTCCAAGAGTGGCTGTTCCCAGAGGCAATGTGATCTGGGTAACAGTAGAGCAGGGCTTGCTCCCTACGGCACAGTCAGGTGCTGAAGTGCTGAAGGCAGACACAAGGACAAGGGAGAGGTCTTTCATGTGGTTTCCAAGGAGGCTTATTTCCAAAAAGAGTCCAGGGCCAAAAGAGCTCGAACCCTCATGTACAGAGACTTTTGTACAGGGGAGGATCTAGGGGAGGGTACGAATTTTCAATCAGTAGGGAAAAGGACGGGAGGAGCACAAGGCGAGGTTTACAACACAAACCAATGATGAGGCACAGGGCGAGAACAGTGTGAACAAACCAATGGTGCTTCCAGTAACAGAGGATTTCCAAGTGGATTTCCTAAAGCAAGGGGCTGGTACAAGGTGGGATTGACAGCTCAGTAGGAGGAGGGACAAGGAACAACATTCTGTATCAGGGAGCAGGTTTAGGGCAAGATGGACAATTAGGTGGGCGGATATACTTTAAGACTGAACTAACAATACAGGGGGGAACACAACGAACCATTGGGAATAAAAACACACTGCAACACTCTGCCCTCTGAAAAAKCAGGAGTAGTAGCAAGAAGTGTGTGATCCTCCATCCAGTGTAGACCAGCAATGGTGCTCCTTTCCACCTCCAACTCCAGCATAAAGAGAGGCACACTGCAAAAGTGCCTCACCAAGCTGAGATGTGCCCAGATATGTCTAAGAACCTCAAGCTGCTCTTGAAATACAATATACTTGGTGATACTCCAGGTCATTCAAGTGTGGGATTATCTGAGAAAGCAGTTATTAAAGAATATGACACCTTCCTTTTTCGCACATTTTAACACACTGAAGTCATTTATGTTCCTTGCAAGGATTCAAACCATGGTCCTACATATCTTAGTCCCTTTTAATACCTTGAGTGTTATCTCTGGGTAAGCAATGCCAAACATACTGTTCAGAGCTAGGTCTGTTGCTCAGAAATTGGGTACACATCAGCAACCCTCACTCAGTGTGTATGAGATGTATGAGACAGGATTCAAGAAACCTGATAATTTGGGGCCAGAAATCCCCCAGTGTTGCCAAATGCAACAACATGCAGTGAATGCATTTATGAATACAACATTTTCTGTGGTTTTAGTTTCTAAAATAAAATCTAGATTTAGCACTAGATGTTTTTCATTGCCATAGAAGAAAGATTTTCAGGCCTGACAACGAAATTGCAAAAAAAACTCAAAAAAACCAAAAACAACCTATCCCACAAACCCCATATTAAATAAATACATTAAGATTAACATGTATTGTTTTAAAGTCTCTACAATGATCATTGCGTACACTGTGAATGCCAGTCTCACACAACTTCACAGAAGAATGAGACAAAACCAACAGTCTCTGAGGTAGCAAAGGATATAGCAATGCTTTTATTCTCTCTGAATACTGGGGACTCCAAGAGCCAGAAGGCAGAAGTTTTCTAGAAAGCTGTCCAAGAGAACAAATGTAGGGCCTTGGAGCATAATTAAGGAAATAACTACTTCTGTTTGACATTCCTCATGAAAGAATGTGTTATGTCTTATGAATTCAAAACATGCAATTAAACAAAGCACACTCCCCTTTCTCTTGTTCCCCAAATAAAGTAATTCAGAAACCACCACTTTGAATTTCTGGCTGTATTAGCTAGCACAGACATCAAATATTCCACTGGGAGCCTGCCTGAACACAAATGCTTTAAGCTGCACTCCAAAAGTCAACCAAAACATAAGAGAAAACCCCAACTCTTCATAACTACTATATATATGATTATAAATAATTTCCTGGCATTTATTGAAAGAAAATTATACATCAAACCTCCTTCTTCTCCATGTTTTGTATGTTTTCAACTGCAAATAAAGGAAAGACTCCACACATTAAGTTGAGTTTTAGCTGCATTGTAGATATCTAGTGTGCATCATTTCTGGAAAATGCCTTCATCTTAACTTTGTTAAAGTTAAGTTTTAAATCCAATGGGACAGATATTTACAAACTGGTATTTATCCTGCTCTGTTTAAAGGTTCATAGAATAGAAAGGCTGAATATTACCAATTTTTCAACATCACTCTTCAATTAATGTCCTTATTATTCCTGCTTAAGTTTCCAGAATACTATATGAACAGAAGATACATAGTAGTTCCGCTTCTTATAATGAGAAAATAGTGAAATTTTTTTAAGTCTCATTGATGTGTTTGTTTTGCAGAAGAAAAATCCCCAACGAAACATATAGCCTAAGATGGTCATTTTGTCTTCCACCTGCAGTTTGATTCATTGATTATGACATGCAGTAAGAAGGAGAGCAATCTTGGTGAAACACATAAGGGCCTCCTTCACACTTACAAATCTCCAAAGACCAAGATGTAGGGCACCAAGTGTCTAAGATAGCAAACTTCAGAAGCAGAAGTGATGTTTCTTGACACAGCATTTATGAAAATGTGCCATTCCAAATTTAAATGTTTTATGATTTTATTAATTCCCTCTCTTTTGAGTCCTCTATTTCTTATGAAGGGATTTCTATTCTTTATCTTGTAATCTGTAATGTGCTTTTACCTTCCAAGTAGACACCAATAACTATCTTACATATTTTCACAACTTTATTTTACAAAAAGTCTAGGTAACTTAAATTAGTATTTTTTAAGACAGCATTAAGTATACAAACTTTCAGTCACAATTTCAAATGTATCTGACTAATGTGACTATAAGAAAATGTACTTAGCATTAAAAATACTTAAATAATAACTTATGGAGTAGCCATGCTCCCAAAGGTTCCTTGATGTAGAAAATTGAAAGACCAATCATTCAGGGGTGAGAGAATGAGAGCATCCTGGGAAGCAGAGTTATTGTGAGTTTCTAGGTTAAATCTAACCCAAAGTCTCTTAAAACCATGCTCATGCAGTTTCACAGATATAACAGATATGTTCACTGAAAGAAGATTTCAATCCATACTGTGCTATTGTTGAAGTAAATTTGTAAATTAAAGTCGAAGTTTTAGAACAGAAAAGGCGCTTTTGGTAGATTCAAGCTGAAGAGAGAACATTCTRGTGATTAAAATTACTCTATGTCATTGTTTCTTTACTCTCTTCTCCATAGTCTACTTATATGGGTAAATAAAAACTGGCAAGATTTTAGACAAAACTGAATAAACTTAGGGTTCYCCCCTAAACTAGCAAATACATGCCTTAGCATCAGATGTAAATGTGAGTACTGACTTTTTTATTTCCTAAAAATTAATAGATTTCTTCAAGCATTTTGCAAGAAGGGAAAAGTTTTCTATATAAACCTGTTAACAAAAAACTTAGAACACTSAGGGGGGTGTGTGTGGTTTTTGTTTTTCCTTCTTTGCTCAGTGGCTAAAAGTAGCGCAGAAATTTACACTTTGAGTTTCTTCTTAAAATTAACTCTGATATTCACTTTTCCTGAATACTACAAGGCAAAAGCTGTTTAACTTACCAAATCATGTGTAATGTTAGTTACCATGATCAGGAGGAAGGATTTTGTGCAAGCTGTCTGAATTTATACTTAGCCATGAAAGTAATACTCCAGGTTAAATATATTTTTCCTCTCACTTCAGTGTGAGGTACAAAATTGTACACTTGGCATTGGATGAATGAATTCTTTGGCCTTCTCTGCAAGATTAATATTTTAATGCTCAGTCACTTAGTTTATAAGAAGCCCTTTGAAGATCAAGATTCTGTTGCCTTAGGAAGTGTACAAACAACAAAATCTATAACATAAAAAGATGAGCAAAGACAGAGGACACAGCAAGACTCAGTGGTCTCTAGCAGAGCAGGTTTCTGCCAGAAACGTGAACAGAACCCAGTAATTCCAGTACATAGCCAGAACTATTGSATTCTTATTTGCTAAACTTCTAGACAACAAAACTATCGCAACTATATAGAAGCTAACTGAAAAATCTYAGCTAAGCATCAACCTCTCTGTCCTTCTGTACAGCTTCCACTGTCACCGCAACACTACACCTCTGCACCTACCTGCTGATGGCAGCGCATCAGACAGTTTTCTGAATTTGGGACATTTGTGCAGGTAAATCAAATGCAAATTRTGTGATACTTTGATGCAATTGGCTTGCTGGATTTTCAAGAAAGCTTCAGAAGTTTAAGTGAACCTTTTCTGTGAAATTATGTCAGTTCTTAAAAGAACTGAGATAAAGTAGATTGAATTTTCAAACTATTATTTTTATTTTCCATCTTACAGGAGGGAAAACTGGTGTTTTTTAATGAAGGAATTATGCACACCAACAAATAAAATACTTTTTTTTCTTTTTTTTTCTTTTTTTTTTCTTTTTTTTTTTTAATCAAGAGCAAGACAGGTAAGATTATGTTAAATGGAAATTATTTTCTATGGCAAATTATTTACCTTGGCCTACATGACGTGGGTTTGCAATAATCAGTGCTGCTGCATCTAAAGAACCCTCCCAATGAAACAAAGAAACTGACCAGAAGTGGTTTTTTTTGCCCTATCTCAAATTCAATGCCAAATGTATTTTCTTAAATTGCCTAATTTTAGTGGCATTGGAATGCCATCTTGTTGATTATCATACCTCACTTGATATGAATCATTTAAAGAAGAAACATTAATGTTTTAAGTTAAATGCTGCTCAAAACACATTGTCTCATTACCAAACAAAATTAATGTATTGAAACCTCTTCCTCAATCATTATTACATTACATATATATATCTATATATATATTTAATAGAGACTTTATATTCAGTAAGCCAGATATAGACAATACTTTTCAAAAGAGAAACATAATGGAACCACTCAAAATTAAATGTCTGAAATAAACTACTCAGATGATGGCATTTGTTCACCATATTCTTGCTACTTCAACTGACAGAAAATTTAATTAAAATATAGTGTCCTTTTAGAAAAAAAATGGAATTAAATTGTTGTGGAAGTTGTTTTAGTGAATAATTTGGTGATATCTCATTCAATCTAACAAACAATAAAATATGATCTTTACTTATATTTGAAATCTTTATTCAATTACATATCCAAACAAATCCAGATGTTTCAGGACAATATTTTATGCATATGTTRAATAGCTTGTTTGTCCCTTTTGTTTACTTACTAAATAAAGATAAATGCTGTTGTCCTTTACCTTTTTTTTTCTATTTTGCAATGACTACTGAGTATATCAACTAACATTTGATTTGCAACTCACCAATTCGCTAGCTCCTCTAGCATCTCTTAGAGAGGGCCTATTTTTTTCTGTTTGGCAGTATTTTCAGGAGACTTACCTTAGCCTTTGTATTTTTATCTGTAGCAGATAATATATTCTGTTCTACTTCTATTGTCAAAAAAAATAGCATTGGCRTAGTCAGTAAAATTGGTGAAATTTAATGACTTGTTCTACAATTACATTMTTTTTTCTATCATATACCATTCAATTGCTGGCTTTAATCAAACACACAAGGTAATTATAATATACATTTTAAGTYACTCTGAAAACAAAGATTATCCGTTACATGAATAATTTGTGCCAAATATTACATATACACGTGATTGTGCTTTCCCTATAGCTCTGTTACTTAACCTCTTTGTAATTTTTATAACACTTCTATAAATCCAGTGTAAATCATTACTCCATAAGAGTTGCTTTTAGAATATGTGACGGAGGTAAAAATGCACAGAGCTTCTTCTGCTTTTATCTGATGCTTTAATATTATTGAAAAAATGAAGTAAAAATTCACTTTCTTGCACTGATATGAGTGAACATTAAATTTTGTGTCCTTGAAAGTTTGTAATTAATTTTTCTTAATGTGTTATGTGCATTAATTTGTTAAATCTAAGAATTCATAAACATTTAAAATTATCACATATGTGCAACCTTACAGGAAAGTATGCTAAATTTTTACTACTTTAGTAAAACTTCAACTTACTTTAATTTCTCAGCAAAGAAGCTTTGTAAAAAATACATGTTTTTTGTTCTCATTAAAAACTGCTCCATGCTTTATTGAAAAGTGGCCCCTTTCCACAAAGAAGACCTTATATTACAGAACATTTAATGTGGCTATAGTGTTAGAATAAAAGGTTTTGAGAAATACTTATATATATGTATGTATATATACACACATATATATACATATATATATATCTGCAAAGGTAGCTATTAAAAATAAATATGTTGCTACTAAAAAAAATGGTTGCAAAAGCTGCTCTTAAAAATAAATTAAAAAAAAAATATAGTGATCCTTCACACTCCTGCTTTTTTGTCATTTATMTCCAAGGTTTTCTTCTGATCTGAGTTAGTTTTATGTCAGGGCTTGTCTACAACTCATGCCACTTGATGTTGGTGGTAGAGTAATTCTGATACACAACTGGGGAAAAACAGGAGATGGTTTACACTAGAGAGGAAACGCAGTATAACCCTGGATGTAGGAATCAGAGTCTAAGTCTGGCAGTAATAGACCAAACCAGCAGATTAAACAGTTACCCAAATCCAAAATATGTTTTAAACTACCTTAAAGGCCAAGCAAATTAAAGGATTTTGTTCCTCATACACTTGAATCTAATCCCTAGCCTTTGATTTTTTTGGTAGCCTGTCTAATGATGAAAAACAAGCATAAAAGCAGGCCTGACCTCGTTAGCAACCATGAGCTTTTCTTCGCGGTCTTCAAGTAAAACAAGARTTGCTTAGCCAAGGAATTGCTGCCATTCTGCTTCTCACTTAAATTACATGCTTAACTCTCTTCTTTTGTATTTTTCAAAACCCATTTTACCCTAAAAGATCCTGGGATGCTACAATATGTTACTTCAAGGTAACATCAAATTCTTTCAGCTTGGCACTTTGAAACATAAATATTTTTGCACTTTTCCCATTCCTGTATTTTTGGGGGATTATTCCTGTTACTGCTGAACAACTGAAATTTTTGAGTTGCCCTGTGTTGGCTGGAAAAAATCTCTCCATCTCTGCAGGGTGTTGAATGTACAAAGTGTCATTGCATTTTGTGTGGATGTTATGTCTCCTTTTTTTCCTTCACAAAAGCTTCCATACGAAACTGGCAGAGATAGGAAGCTGCACTTATGAACCATGGGGCAGCTGGCTGCTACTTGCTGCATCTCTTCCTCGCTGTCTATTATTCYTCTATCATGGAATGGATGATGCAGGGTTATAGTTGTAGCATTTAAGTGAAAAGAGATCATGAGAGACAACTACTGAAAGGCACACTGTAACTTAGGTACTCAAATTTGGAACCAACTAGAAATATTGAGCTTRGTGAAGGCAGCCTCAAGCTCATACAAGCTCAAACCCTAGAATAATGGAATCGACTTCAAGAAAAAAATCCTTGTGCTCTTCCCTACACTTCTGTGGTATACTGCTTCAATATTTTAGATATCACAAGCTTTATATTCCATTTCAAAAAGCAATAGGTTCTCAAACTTCCAAGCTCCCTTTCTCAGCTTTAACAGCAACCTTAGGAATGTGCAAGTAGAACAAATTCCCATCTGCCCGGATTGTGTGAAAGACAGAGGTGCCAATCTGTTGGTATATACGTATGAAGTGAGATTCAACACTAGTACAATGTATTAGTTGAATCTCTACTTGGAAAAAAAAGAATCCATTTCAGCATTATTCTCTGCTAGGATGTGGATGGCTGCAAGCAAAAGATGATTTGAAAATAAAATTCTCCGTAGAAACTGATGATGGACAAGACCTAAGAGAGGACAAAAAAGAAATTTTCCACTCAATCTCTTACATGAAGGTAAATTTAAAAATTCCCAATTGAACGAGTTAAAGCAAAAGGCCTAAAACTGTAAACGTCTTCATTGTATTACTAGTAGTTTTGCATCTAAAACTGAAGGAAGACTTTCCTAAAAGATTTCTAAAAGAGAAACCATAAATCATATAAATTTGGATTCAAGGCTGACAAATTTTATTCCTAGATTAAYATAATGAAACAGATAGGAAATTCTATGTTCAGTTTCTGATACAGAAAGCTACAAACCACTTCTTACTTTCAGACATTGTTTCATTCTTCATGTTCACRTGTAAATATAAATAGAGTAAATGATTACTTAATAAGGTTAACTCTGATTATTCTTTACGTGATTCTGTCATACATTACTTTTATGTCARAAATCTACACAGTGTCTTCTCTTTCAAAACTTCTATAGAACCTTGTAATCACCAAATGGGAAAGAAAAATCTGCTGTCCTTCTCTGCTGCTGTATAATCAGGWCATGGTGCCATTATTACTGTTCCTAATTTTTCTGTACAAAAATATTTCTGCTGGTTTGTCAGCATTTGTGCCATTTGTCTTGGATAATCTGAAAATGAAATAAAGAGCTTGTGATGCTGTCCTGGTGCTGCAAGAAAACTGACAGTGCCAGAAAGAGCCTGTTTGTGAGAAAGCCACCCATGAATATTTTTAAAAATTCTTAAAACAGATAGACCTTTTCAGATGGAATCAGCATACAGACCATGTGTCCTCAGATATTTTTTAACTCAGAACTCTGAGGTTTATTGTTAGATTTARTGTAGTGTTGAATAATAGTTTCATRTAACTGGCCTCTGCAGGTAGCAGATGAGACGTTGTGGTTTTAATCTCGTAAAAAATTCTCTGTTCTCAAATCCTCTACTGTCTTTAATGGAAAACAAAGTTCGCAGCATAAAACAAAAAAAGAAATAAACACTAAAATATCTTMATTTTGCAAGTGGCTAAACTAAATCTCATGGCCCAGAAAAGGAAAYATTTCTCATGTAGAGACTTCTGAAGTCCTTGTCTGTATACAGCCTCCAAGTTCCCTCTTTCCTCTTTAAACAGGCTATTCATCTGATGATGGATAGTAACTGAAGAGTTCAAAAGATAATTCAAGTTTAAATGGACCTCAGACCAGACTAATATCTTGGGGTTTTAACCAGTCTGATCTCCAGTGYGTTAAGGACTAGAGATTGCACAAACTTGTCACACAACATCTCAGACCCACTGTTTCCATGGCAGCTACAGTCCAGGCTGCCATTAATTGCCACATCCCAGGACCTCTTTCCCAGTGAACAGTAGTGTCACCCTTGGCTGTGCCAACCAGTATCATGAAGCTATCCTTGTAACCCTCCAGAAATCTCCTTAACTTTTCACATCTCATCACGCTGYCCCTCTAGCTGATGTCTTGAGGGAGTCTTGAGCCTTCAATGAGTATCAGTCTCTGTGATCCCAAGACTTCCTAGAGCTATTTAGCTTTTCACACGTTTACCCTGATCCAGTAGGCTGGAACAATCTACCCCCACACTCTTGTTCTCTCTTATCTCTTCTTAGATTCTGACCCACAAATGTTCACCAGACCATCATCTGTTCCCTAGGAGCACTCTAGGTTTCTGAGCTAATCTTTTTACCAGAATGCAATTTCCTCCTCTTCTCCCTGGATGTTTTAGTGGTGGACTGACTAGGCAGTGTTAGGTTAACAGTTGGACTCAATGATCTTAGGGTTTTTCCAAGCTAAACAATTCTATGAGTCTATCACACTCCTCTGTCTTTGTGCACTCTCCCTCTGCCCACACAGGCCCTGAGAGCTGCATCCCCTCCCCAGAACTTCTCTGGGCCCAGGATGGCACTCTGCTGTGGTCCTTCACCACTTGTATGAGGAATGAGCAGCTTCTTCCCCCTCCCTGTGCATGCTTCTGCACAAACCATTTATTGGGTACTGCTGGGAACTGATATCTGGTGTGGCAGGCAGTGCAGGTGTCTCCCTAGCACCGGCTGAATGGGGATTATCACTGACTTCAGGAAGACAGAAGGGTAAAGCAGCCTTTGACCACAATATCTGATGGACACTACCAGAAACAGGAATTTTGCTAATAGAAGSAAAAGCCTCTAGGAGCTCCAATAGCAGCTGCACCAGTGCACACCAGAACCACCAGCACGCACCCTGAGGCTTCCAGAAGTTCCCAGAAGCTCTGGAAATGGAGCTCACAAACTCCTATGCAAAACACTGTGGCTGCTAGCAACATCTGTTTCCATCAGTTATTTACCAAATAAACTTACAACAAGGTGTAACTAAAGGATGATCAAAATTATCATCTTTTCATCAAAACAGACAGTGCTGTAAAGAATAAATTCTTTGGTGGAAACATTGCTTTTTTCCAGCGTTTCAAGAGCTAAAGGAAATGTTTCTTTTATCTTTTTAACTCTGCTGATTTTGACTTCACTTTCAGGTCAAACATTTAGGCATTTAGGTGAATAAAATACTTTATGTTAATGATTTTTTTAAATAGGATTATTAGATATTTTCTCATCAATAAAATGTGCAGCAACCCTGTAAAAAATTAACTTACTAACACTGACCTTTTGACACATCTTAATTGAATATTTTATTACTGTTTCTATTTTGTGAATATTTTATCTGTTGGGCTTGATTTTAGACAAAAGAACATCTTCAAACACTGAACTTTCCTAAGGAAGTCTTCAAGCAGTGAACTTTCCTAGTGACTCTACTACAGAGCATTGATAATCTTTTCAAAAATGCATAATTTGGAGGAAAGGAAGGAAAATATGAAGAACATTGTCAGAGCCAAGAAATCCCCCAGAAAAATAGATAACTAARTTTGCCTATGTGCAGAAGTTGATAACTGAATTACAAAATGATAAATAAGCACATACAGTGTTTGAACATGGTTARTGATCCTTTCAGCAGGGAAATACCATTTTTAAATTTAAATAATATAATTTATCATATTAATGAAAGRTACTATTTTAGTCAATCATTTTGGAATGGTGTTAAAAACGCAGGGTGTTTTCATGATGCAAGAATGTGCAAGAAACAAACTAGACTTGTGTAACTTTG
>QVAJ01000025.1:5679336-5701819 GCA_003546035.1 Mixornis gularis | reverse complement strand
TGGAACTTGTCTTTATCATACATCTCACTGAGTTTGCACACAAATGGCATCTTTACAGGCAACAATGAATATAAATAAACTTCTTAAGCACTCAAATCTCTTTCATACTAAAGCAAACAGGACACTGTGTGTTTGTTTGTTTTCTAAGTGAATGAAACATCCATAAAATTGACAGCAAATACATGGACCAGATTTATGTAATTATGGTTTGAATGTCAGACAATAATGTAATYTATATTATTTAAGTTGGATTAGCACTAATGCCAATACATTTATCACCCTTTTCCCTTACGACTTTGTTCAGAAGTTACAGAGGTCAATGAAAAGAAATTTGTTGACGTCAATGAACTTCGAATTAGGTTCAGATTGTTTACTTGTTTTGTCTGCTCTGGTACCCAAGAAAGCAGTTCATTCTTTTTCAAAGCAAGAAGTTTTTCTTTCACAGATTCCAATTCTGTGTACTGTCAGCATAAAGACTAAGCAGCTGACAGCATTTCTCAAACCATGATATTATGCTAATTTCTGACGCAACTGAAAGCAGGGTGCATGAACAGAAGGATTTGTGTTGTAGATCATCTGTTTGTTTGCAAAGATACATTTTTTCTCAAGTGACCAGTGTGCTGAATGTTGGTTTTCTTGCCAAAGTTTGTATCCTATGTAAGTGGCCAAGATTATCATAAATAAGTGGCAAATACCAGTAAAGTGTTTGTGACAGAGGTATCTGCCCTTGCAGAAATACAAAGTATCTGCCTTCTGAAAATCTTCTGAAAATGGTAGGTTTAAAAGTATCTGTGGTTCAGTCGCCAAAAAACCCAAACAATCAAACCAAAACCAAATAAATCTGAGTTTAGACTGGCAAGTTACTATATATTTCTGCAAAAGACAGAATGAATGTCAGAAATATTAATTGCCATTCACTATTTACCTTTTCAAGAAACAATGAGCAAAGATCCATCATCTGCATATAAAGGACATGTACATGTATTTCCAGAAATGCAAACAACCTGGATAAAATCTTGGAGACAGAACTCATATTTTATGGAGCATATCATTGTATTTGGTTGTTTACGAAATGCAGAATGGCATGACAAATGAGGTGTGACACAGCAAGTCAACTCTAAAATAAAACAAAACTCTTCTATTTCTGGATCTGTTATTTTGGATTATGTCTCAACAAAACAGATCCATAGGAATGGAATGATAAAATATTCAATGCATTTGAAATGTCAAGGGTTGTGGCAGTTCAGCTAGAGTTAAAGCCAGCTGGAGGTAAGTTTGGCTCTCCAGCTATAGAATGGAATTTAGTTCATTCCTAACGCCTAAATATGGTTTAGTGCACCTTCAAGAAGTTGGAAACAATCAAAACCATTCACGGAAACATATTTCCAGTGACTTGCATTCATTGTGTCCTCAGTGCTGAAGGCTAGGATCTATTCCTGAACAATTAATTTTGTGGAATCAGGTTGTATACTAAGAACACACAATAACATTAGACATGAGAGATATTCAGTTCTTAACTACGTAAGTGGTATATTAGAGGGAAAAAAAAATCAGAAACAATCAACTAGTTTTGGATGTTTTAAATAATGTGATAAATATTACCTATAATGTTTTTAAAATTCTTATAAAAATRGTGACACAAGTGAATACTGCCCCCMAAAAAATTTTAYATAAGTATCTCTGATAATGACATAACTTTCAAGTAATTCAATTGAAATTATGACTAAATTATTGTAAAACCAGTTTAGAACTACAATAATGCTGTAAAAAAATCYTAGAGGCACTTCAGGGTAACTCTACTATACTGCGTTTGATCTGTGAAGAGTAATCAGTGGTAAGGAATTTTTTCTCTGCTTTCTTGTTTTCTTGTATTCATAAAAGCAAATATAAAGCATAACAAACATGAGTATCAAAGTGCAGCATTATTTTTCTATATATAAAAATGCCACACTTGAAAACTGCTACTTAATTATTGAAAGCAGCTGAATCTCTTAGAAGCTTTTTCTCTGCCACACTCCTGTGAAAGCTGGCTGGAAGTCCTGACTGCAGGCTATCATACCTCTCTCTTATCAGTAATAGCAGCATCCTAGGAAATACTTAAAAGGATATATATTGTCAGAGACATTCTGTTGAGAAGGGAGCCTTGATTTAAGACTGACCATACTGAGGAACTTGAAAACAGATGCMCCAAAGTGGGCATGGTTTTCTGGGTTTATGGGGTTGGGTTTTTTGAGATTAAGGCAAAACAACAAAGAGTTATCAGGGAGAAGCCAGATACATATCAAATCTTTGGTATCCCTTCAATAGAAATGCATATTGCTGGCAACATCAGCAATCTTATTTATCAATCCACTTACAAAACATGAAAAATATTTATAGAGAACATAGAAATGCCTCTTCCACAAGAGTGGACAGTGACAGGAAAAGAGGCAAAGAGCACARTTTGATTCAGGGAAAATTCTACTTGTATATAAGAAAAAATATCTTCACCATGAGAACAGTTAAACACTGAGATGGGTAGCCAAGAGATGCGATGCAACCTTCCCTGTTAGAAATATCCAAGAGTTGGCTTGACAAAGCCCTGGATAACCTAGTCTAAGGTCCTGCTTTCAAAGAAAGATTATGCTACATGATCTCCAGATATTCCTTCCAGTTTAAAACTCTTTGTGATGTTACAAAAGGCAATCTTTACTATCATCCAGGTTACTTAAGTTCTTTGTGGTGGTGTGTGGGTTTGACCCACAATTCTGAGGGCCAGTCTGGCAAAAAAGTGACTATAATTAATTTGAGCAAAACTGCTCCTCATAGGTGTTTTGTTAATCAGAAGGTTTAATAAAGAAAAAATAACAAAATAACAAACATTAYAGAAAACAAATAATAAACTGCCTGAGAAATCTCTTGCACCTTGCTAAGACACTTCCAAAAAAGCCTTTACTTCCTTTTGTGCTCTTTCTTAAATACTGAATGTTTTAGGAGGGATAACCTGGCTTGCAGCCAACAGAGATACAGGGTTTGAAGAACTGTGACAAGATCCAATAGATGCTTCTCTTGGCCCTGAGCCAATCCTTGTCAGGAGGTTACTGAAGTTTCTGGGTTCTTTACCTTAAGGGGTGAGTCTTAAAACTTTTCCCTATATGGAAAACACTTGCTTAGGTGTGTGGGGTGCATCACTACAGTGGTGTTTCTGTTTTTATGTTTCAATAGTTGCTAAACTACCACAGCTACAAGAAACTTCAGGAGTAATCTAGACCAGTAACCTGTTTTAAGGCAGCATCAACTGTACTAATATCACCCTAAAAATCAGAAGCATTCTTGCTTAAACTTAAAAGCCTTATTTGACCAATACCTTACAATTATTATTGTAAGGAAACTGCCATATTCCTTGCACCTAACTTTAAGATTTCTTATTGCAGTTTAAACCTATTACCTTTTTTTTCCAAAAAGCTGATGGTGCAATTATTCTTTTATTTTTCTTAATGAGTTTTGAATGTTATTTATAATGTTCTCCCTCTGACTCTTCAAAGTAAGCAGCATCTTCATTCTGCCTTCCCTGATGGGTGCTGGCCCTGGATGTTTAAAATAGGAAAGTGCTCAGTTCTCTCTATGGAGACAGCTGTCATAAAAGACTTGGTGCACAGTGTCATCCTCCCCCCACCTCTTCACTGAAATCACTGGGAATTAAGCACATAAGTACTGCTATAGAAATCTGCCCTAAATATAGTAAGTGTTCAATGAAATCGTTGGATTTCTCTGTTAACTGACCTTTTTATCTGTGGGATATTTGCTAAGGGATGTTTTYCTGTAGCAAATTTTCTTCTTAGTTTTATCTGGATATAGTTTAGGTAATGTCAAAGCTGGTTTATGAAGGCTCGGAAATCTGAAATAAATAATATTTTAATGATAGGGAAACAAAGGGAAACTCAAATGAAAGCTTATTTTAGTTTTGTTTCAAAGGTGTGACCTTTTAAATAATCTGCACACAATTTTTTTTCTTTTCCATTCTTTTCATTGCTTGTGATTGTGAACGAGTGGCAAAAAAAAGACTCCAATATCTCACAATCATTCATATATATAAACATTATCTAATGTAGTGTTAGCAAGCTCAGGATAGAAATATTGCCATGAAGTACTAAGGGTTGCAAATGAGTTAATATGCTGTAGAACTGAGACTGAATATAAATGTAAATCCTTGTAGGCTACTCTCTTAAACTCATAGGTTTAAGCTCAATAGCTATTGAAATTATTTCTAGGTATTTTAGCCTATATCTAATTGTAACCTTGTCTAATTTTTACTGTGTCATGCAGAAAGGTGCAGAAAGTATGACCTAGATTGAATAGTTCAAAGAGAAAAAACACACAAGAGACACACTGATGTTAGCATCCTAATTAGAAAATGAAACAGTTAAGAGGAGATGAAACATTTTTGTTCCATAACAGAGAAATTGTTCTAAGCATACCTGGCAATATCATCAATCACTATCTCTTCCATGGAAAAAAAAAAGAATTATAGTGTTATAAGGCTTATAGTGTTCAAAAATGTTTTACCTTACTCAAGAGCAACATTGGGACATATCTATTAATTTTATTACAGATCAGAAATGGAGGCAGAACAAACTAGGCATTTAAATAAGATTAAAGGCCCTAGTTAAACTGACAAGAGACAAGAAAAACTGTTAAGAATGACACTGAATATTCCTATATGCCAATGTAAAACATACAAAATAAACCCACAAAACAATTCATTTTTTTTTAATCTAACACAAACTGACTTGTACTGTATAAAAATATCYTTGATTATGAAGGGTTATTAAAATACTTCAGAAATGTAGCAACTAGGAAAAAACCACATTTATTAAAATGGAAAGAGCCACTAGATATGATTTGCTGTATGTTTATCAAACTGTTTGGGATCCTTCAGAACAATTACAGCTTTCCTACAAAAAAATTATCCAATGGGTCTCTACTCTGCCTCAGCACACAGCATGTCCTGTGATGAAATAAATGTGTTTGAGGTCCATTCCTCCAAAATKATCATATGTAATGTAAGTTAATACATATTTGAATGAAACTTGAAATATTAATGTATAAGAGCAAATATTTTCTTCCTTAAGCCTCATTAATAATAGGTGGGAGAATAATTTCCTACTGCCAGTTGTGAMACAGCAAAACATACAAGTAGTATATCATCAGCATTGAAGCCTATGGTCCACACACAACAGAAGATTAAGCAGAGCAAGAGTTGTACATCAAACCAGGGTAAACATTCACGGCTGACTGGTTTGTATTTCTTCTGAGATTGTTGCAATAGGTCAAAATTCTAAAACAATTACAGCCAAAAAAGAAAAAAAAAATAAAAGAGATGGAAAGAAGAGATGATAATAAATAAAACCCCCACAGATTCTTTCCAAAGAGACTGCATTGCACCTAAATTAATTTATAGAATTACAAGACCTGTCTGTGTGTTTAATGCCTTTCAAAGGGAAAGCAGAATATAGGAGACACAGAAAGGTGTCTAAAGAGATTGTTTTCCAAGTTATTCATGCCACTAAGAAGTATAATAACCAGAATGAAGGAATCTTGTTATATTGTTGAAATCACTGAAATACATACCTGCATTCAGGCATACACATTCTCCCTTGTGAGATAATAATTTATGTGGTGGAAAAGGCACAATTTCAAAGAAGAAAATGCAGAGCAGGAGAATATTCAGAAAAAGAAACCAACGTCTTTCCTAGAAAACAAGGAATAATTGAAACGCTGTAATACATGCCAGCAATRACTTTTAAGATGTATAATTAGAAACAAATAGTTCCCATATCGCCAAGTATCTCAGCAAAAAGATGTTGGCCAGAAGGAAGCTCCAAAAGGCCTCTGATCAGCCAGTGAGTCACACTAAAAAAAACAAATCAAAAACAACAACAACAACAACAACAAAAAACAGAAAAAGAAAAAACTTGCTCAAATTGCTGAGATGGGGAAAAGTGGTTAGGGACAAGGAAGAAGGAAAATAAGCCAAGAACAAGTGACTTAAATGACCTCTTGGTCCAGCAGTTGCCTCCCAATGAAAATTTCTACTAGACCTCCAAATACCATATAGCTAAAAAGTCTTTAATAGCCATTAACAYGGTTCTATGAGCTCAATATACTCATTTAGACTTTTTTTCAGGAGAAAAAAATCAGTGACTGACTCTCCCTGAATAGTAAACTTTCTTTGTGACTCACTTTTGCTGGTCTTTATACATGCACTGAGGAAACATAGCTGACTCTGTCTCTTTGCATCCTGTAATTGTCCAGGAACTGGTGCTTAGAAGTGTGTTGGCAAGTTTCATGGAAAATGCTCCTTTCTCATGTGTCAAGAAATTCATACAGGGTGAAGATAGACAGAGAGAATGAAACAGAATTTCAGCACCTGATAAAGACAATAAGAACAGTCCCAAACTAACAATGTCTTTTAAGAAGTTTACAAACATGTATAGGAACTTGGAAAGAGGGATAATAACTATGCTGGTTTGCAAGAACAATACAAACAAACAAACAATAATTTTGTGTCTTCTACTAATCTTCTGCTTTATGAGTCATCCCTTTTTAAAAAGACTAGAATAATTAATCACTATTTAAAAAAATCACTGCTGATAAGACCATTGGGAAAAGTAGGCAAAAAATATTTTAATTTTCCTTTGTCTTTCTATCCAAAAATCTTCTAAGTTAAGGAGGTTTGACTCTGTTTTTAATTCAGTATTTTAGTTTTGAGTTGTATTTCATAGTTTTGAACTGTCATCATGTGAAACTTGTCAGTGTGGTATACATACAATGAGCATATAGGATGAAAATTAATTATAGATACATTATTAATATTGCATGTATGTTGCTCTAATATTAGTCATTCATCTTTTATTCTGAGTAAGTCATGGTTTCATGGTTACACTTGTTCACTTTGTATTATTTAGTTGTAAAAGTAAATCATAGCTATTAAGAATATGTCTTACAGGCCAGGTTTACTACCTATTCCAGTTAAATTATCACTTGATAGCTGAATAGACTACTTAAAAATGCCATGTTATTAAAGAAAATAGGGCACAAGAGAAAGAATATTGCCTTTATTCACAGATGAAACTTCACCTGAGATTGCTGCAAGTTATCTGGAAATAACTAAAGGTAGCTTTTAGCCCTTCTGTCCCTCATCTTCCTTTATCCTGTTCCAAGCACATTAATATTAATAAAAGCCACTATACTATTTCACTGGGAGTAGGTCTATAAATACAAAAATGTTACTTTACTTCATGGKGTCTAATAAACTCATAGCTACATGGAAATTCCTGGATACCTGCTGAAAAGCTGGTGAGCTTTCACATACAAACAAGTTGTTTTAAAGATCAATTAATCAGCATTTCATAGAGATACAGTAGACACTGAGTTTATCAACTGAAATTCGAGAAAAAGGTAGCTACATTTCTGGCCAAAAAAGCCCAGGTGCAYAACAACAAAGCATGGTTCCAGCCCAGAGGTTTCAGAGAGAGCAAGGAAATAAATAATATTACAACTTATACATCCATAAAGCACCCAGAAAAAAATTGCTTTCATGGATAAAGTTAAGAAGTACATATTTTGTTATAAATTACACTTTTTTTTTTTCACTTACCAATAGTAAAGCTATTTTCAGCTTTTATCAAAATGTGAAATACTTGTATTATGAACCCAAAATCTCCTTTCTGAAGTGTATTCTAAAGTCTTATATTAGGCATACTGCATGTAATTTTTCCTTCTCTGCTCTCATTGATATTATATTTGTACACTAAACTGCACTTAATGCAACATTACTAATAAATAGGCCTCAACTTGTAACCAAATAACTCTGTACCATTCAACCCAACAGAAACATGTTACCTAGATCACACTGTCAGAATATCCACTAAACCTTGTCCAAAAGGGCTCTGTACAATGTCACTGGTGTCTTTTCATTTCCCTGAGAATCCTAATGTCAGGTAATGACCCTTAGAACCTGTGARAAATCTCATCCTCATCTTCATCAGCCTTTAAGAACAAATAAATTGCAAAGGCATATTCCTAAGGACCTGCTAAGCAGTGTTCCCTGGCCGCACATGCAGCAGATGGACTAGGGTTTGGCAGTCATTTTTGGTGTCTGGTGATCATTTCAGRTGTCAAACGCAATGCTGTAGTGTAAGAATATCAGACCAGTGGGTTCCAAGCAGTTTAAAGGTTTTTTTTACTTGCTTCCATCTATTTGCATCAGTTTTATTTTTCTTTTCTACTAGTGCAAACAAAGTCATCTTCCTCAGATTCTTTTGTCCATATTTCAGTGCTATCATGTTCAGAGCATATGATTTGAATAAGAAAACACAATGTCAAAATACCAATAGGTACCTGATTTTTCAGTGGATGTTAAAACAGAAAGTTCAATTCCTTTAACTTCAGCAATACAAAAAATTTCTACTTACTTATTTTTAAAGTTTCATTTTTTTTTCTTAAAGAACACCAGTAAAGCAATGTATTCACAAGCCTTCATCACACACAAACAGCAATAATGAGCATAGAAAATATTATTATATTGCAATAACAAAACCTTTACCCCCCAATGTTCTTTTGTTAACCAGAATCAATCACTGATTTATTTTGATTGCTGTATTTATAAATACAAAATGCACATAACTTTTGACCCTGGACATCTAAAAACCCATTTACTCATGAACAGCAATGTAAATGACCCTATGATTTAGAAATCTTTAAAGATCAGGAGAAAAAAATAAAACAAACCAACATTTAATAAATGAGATGGTTGAATCACTAGGGAGCTGGGTAGCTGAATGGTTTCCAGCCTTCATTTAATACGAATGAAGCTCGACAMAATGTTGAAACTTTAGCAATCCCAACTAACATAATGAGAAACAAGACTGTCTCATGTTATATTCATGTTATTCTGTTTAATGAAAAAAAAACTCACACATTAGGAAGCAGTCTGCAAGACAGGTACTGCTCTAATTTTAGGCTTATTATTAAATACCATTTCTTAGGTAAAGAAATGATTACAGSCACAATAGGGCCCCTTTAATTCACAATTTGTTTTTTCAAAAGTTCACGTGTGAATGCAGCATGTACTGAAAAGAACAACAAGTAAAAAATATAATGTGAAATTATTCATAAGGTACAAATGTATTAAAAAAAAAAAAGACAAAATATCTGGATGTTCTTCTAAACTAAAATAAATATCTCAGCAATAGTTTCCATCAACCATCTGCTGTTTCACATAACATTTAATATGTTTAAGCAAATCTATTTGGTGAATACTTAAGGAATTTGACCCAAGACTTCTGTGTACTAATGCATTCTAAAGTTCTTACCAGTACATTGAAAAAGGCTTCATTAAAGGTATATCAAATATGTCAGACACTCCGGAAACCAGAACAGGAAAAAGGAGTATTTCTTCTGAAGTGGTCTGTCTTCCTTTCCCAAGCCTCTCTGTTCACTCACGTGGTATATGCTGTGCTTTAATAAAAATGGCCTACGGCCTTATTATCAAAAGGAAGAGGACAAATTTTGCTTTAATAAAGATGGCCATGCATAAGATTTTTCAACAACTGTTTTGGTAACGACACTCTTTATAGTCCTTGTAAAACTAAACCATCTTGTGGATTTATTGTTCTGGAGGGCCTGTTGCTCATGAAAATTAAAAACAATTTCCACTGGTAATAAAATCTCTTATAAAAATRCATTAGTTGTCTCTCATATTTCAAGGTAAGAGCCAACATACAAGTTCCAGTGCCATCTAACATAAACTTKCTGGCTCCTCCTTCTGTAGCTTCAGATACCATGCAGTTTGAGACAAGAGTCTGAAAAACAGATGTACCTTTTTAATGTTTGCCCATTATGGAAACTTGTATGAGCTTTTACTCCTAAGAAAAACACCAGCAAAACCCCAGACATCCCAATTAATTTAAGAGCATTTTCATCACCTGCTAAAGGTGGCAATCTATTTTGACGTAATATTCCCGGGATTCAGTTGCCTAAACAGTAGCGCTCAAGTGTCTTTTTGGACATCCTAAAGTAAATGAAAATAGTCACCTTAAACTGAAAAGAACTATATTTGCAAGGAGAAATATATTTTTTCTTTTTTTTAAAAAAAAAAAAGAAGGAAACAAGGTTGTGTAAATACCCACAGGATAACCCATCTGGCCTTCAGCTCTTCCAGAATGGTGCAAGCTGATTGTCTCATCTGACAGCTCATTCAGATTTCTCAGGAAGCCAATATCTCTACCTCATAATTTTGTTTTTTCCTCCATGAAAAATATATTTTTGAAAATTCTTTGAAAAAGATAAAAAGGAGTTTTGAACTATTTGAAATATTAGCTAGCCAAACACTAAAACTTAGCTGAAATGTATGTCGTTAAAAAAAAAGAGAATATTAAATGGGCATAGATTTCATGGCTTAATTCCTTGCAGTTGTGAATAGAGGTTAGATCAGGAAATATTAGGAAATAGGAAAGACAAAATAAAACTTTAGGCTGTGCACTTCCAATCAACTAAAACTGAGAAATTTTGTTCCTTCTATTCTTTATCTAAGTCAATGRCTTTCTGAGGAAGTCATAATATTGGTTCTTCCAAGCTGTACACCTGAAAACAGAATTTTCTGTTAGTATTTCATTGCCTTCTTATTATTGAGGGGGTTTTTTTGTTGTTGTTGTTGTTTTTGTTTTTTTTTTTCTCATTAACTTAAACATTGGTACTCTTGCAGCACCTGTCTACTTATTTTACKAATGTCTAGCTGTAGCACCTTCACACACTTCATGTACCTCACTCCCCATACTTCCACCTGTATATTTTTTCACARCTTTCCCACTGTTTTCACAAAGTAGAAGAGTGGCTGTGAAAATCCTGAATAAGGAAGCCTAATAAGGATGTAAAAGTTCCTCTTATGGCACTTTTTGCATGGGGTGCAATAAAAGATTACAACATATAAAACCAAAGTAAAGATGGGAGAGAAGCTGATGACATGGATTTGAAAAATGTATGCTTAAGACTGACAGATTAAAACAGTTTTATTGTTACTGCAGCTTTATTAACTTCATTGTGGTTACATCAGAGACTCAGCTATTGTAACACAAAGAACGCACATTTATTACTTTTTAAATATTTGGGATTTTAAAAAGGTGTCATTATTTTTTAGCCTACTGTGACTGTCATTTTTGAAAGATAAATCCTTATGGGAATCTACAAGGGCTACATGTACACAACACTGCTTCAGCATGAATCATCCCTAAACTGACAACTCGCACTGCTGTCAAGATTTTAGTGCTGCTTTGGTGGTATGTTAGAGTAACTAAATAAGTGAAGCGACTCATCTTTTTATAACTTCATAAAAAACTCTCTGCGTCTTTCTGACTTCCTGCAATTTGTAAAAAAAAATGCCGATATCAAGATTATCAAAATTCAAAACAACATTCCAGGTGCAGCTGAACAGGAGYGAAGTAGATGAAACATAAGAACAAAACTTTTGGTTCTCTATTTCAGTCTTCTGTTAAGAATGAAAAGGAAGCTTGAAGTCAGTGGAAACTCAGGATTCTGCAAAGCTTTCCTGTAGGAAGCAAAAATAAACAACAACCCTATAACTTCAGAAACAGAATTTGATCATTTAATGAAAAGGCATGTGATACATAATTGCAAAGCCAATCCCCATAGTGTGGACAACCCTAGATAAGCCACAAGTTGTATTTATTTAAAGGCACTAGAACAGAAAACAACTGTAATCAATTATTGCCTAAGAACTAATAAGTACAATAAAACCAGAAATTTTCTACACCTTTGTCCTTTTTTCACTTCAAGGAATGTGTCCTAATTACAAATCCACGTAGTCTTCTAAAAGTATTACAGTAAAAAATTGTAGGATTTACATCATACATACRCAGTGGATCTTTTGCAAGTTGTAATTTTGTTCTTTGCAGTTCTGTTTGCAGAGAAAAATCTCCATAAATAAATATTTCCTAGAATAAAATTACATTACAAAAATATTCAGCTCATTTGAATTCAGAATCAAATCCTAACACTTCAGGCCTGCAGATGTTTAGTTTTGAAAAGAAGCCATTTACCCATATAGTGTAATCAGTTTACATGTGTTGTTATAGTTCAGCCATTGTTTGAGTTGATGTCTGACATAAATGACTTTRCCCCCTCTGCATCATTTCTTTTTTTTTTACTGTTTGTATGATAATACCATCATGACATGATCATTCACTGCTCATGCAAACCTTTCCTTTCATGATGCTTTGAGAAACATTTGCATCACTTGCATTTTYCTCTTTTTATGTGAAGATTGAATATCCAGCTGTTACCTAATTAAGTCTGCCACAGGCAAAAATCTGGCTTTATGTACCTGCAGAGAGAATTTCATGGTGTTTTAATGACTAGCTATAGATTGAGCAAAGTGACTCAAGAGGCAGTGCAAGCAAAAGCTTAGCTCAAATGAGTGCCAGAGCTGTCAATTTCCAATTAAGAGACTTGTTTGTCTCTCATGACAGTGAACCACCACAAATTACTTGCTTTAGCTCTGCTGGTTAATCTTTTGCCACCTGACAGATGGAAGTAAATCAGTTGACTTATGTTAATCACTTCCAGGAAGTGAGAATATTTAAATCTTGGCACATTTTTGCATCTGTGAGGATGGCATTAGGAGATATCACAACAGCAACCCATTATTTATAGATAAGGTGTCATTTCAAGTGTATATGTGGGGGGGGTGGGGCGGGGGGGAGGTGTTGGAATGACTGGCAGGGAATATGGGGAAAATGAAAGGCATCATTTAGCTTTTTCTCGAAAGCTCTCTCACTTGAAGAGAAAGCTTCTGATTGTTCCTTTCTTGAATATTTACGTTTTTACAAAGCTGAACACAATTTTCAGCAAGATCAAGTTGTTATCATACATATATATATAAGATATGAGTACGGATCTCCTGAAGAGTTTCATACCTAGYAACAGTACATGTGGGAAATAATTAAATATACCTTTACTAAAAATAATAATGGTGCAACCAAAAAAACCCTGGGATTAATTCTCTGCAGAAAAATGGAGAATAATTTTCTCTATTATAAAAAAGGTTAAATAATATTTCAAAAATTATGAAACATCTATTAAGACCTTTGACACGTAGCTCTAAAAATCCAATCTGATGACATGAGCCTTGAACTAATGCCTGGTAACTCCTGACAATGTGAGAGCAAAGTGCAGTTCAAASCAACTTTAATATGATTCCCAGTTTGCTTCTGGCAATTTTCCTATTTTAATATGACTGTATAATAATTTGGAGAACAGCTTGGTTTTCCATGGTACCTCATCATTCTCCTAGTGACTGCCCTTTCCACAGGATTAATACTACCAAAATTACAGTAAATTATTTGATGCTTTCAAACTCTTTTARTTAGTTCAAAATCACATGTGATATCATATAATTTAGGATAAAAGGTAACAAGAACATTATTTAAATTCATTCACACTTAAAATTCAAGCTTCCACAGGACAGGACTACATTTGGTAAGGAAAAATGCTTCAGGAAAGAAAATACCCTTTTCTGTGAAATACCATCAAGGGGTGCTTAAGGGGTGTGTTTTTAAATATATAAATAGAAAAAATAGTTCTATACCTATAAACCACAATTTGCTACCTAGATTGCAGTCAAGTAAGAGGAGTCATTTTACCACTGATCATTCRCTTGACCACCTAGAGCTCATGAGGGATGACACAGACTGAAACTGCACCATCCCCTCGTATCATCAGCACCTCCTTACTTACACATACATTTACTCCAGCTCCCTCTCTGATATGACAAACTGAGCTTCACTTGGTTGAGATTGCAGGATAGGGGCTGGATTAGGATTACATGGATATTAACAAACTCAAAACTTCTCCTGAATTTTTCTAATTTATTTTAAATCACTTACCTTTCTTACCTGGATCCTTTTGTAGACAGTTCTTTTCTGTTCTGCATGGCTCTCAAWGTTTTTCAATGGACTCAAGAAATCCTTGTGCATATAGGTAGTATTATCAGGAGTGCTAATTAAAAAGTTAGCATTATTGCATTCTGAATTGCATATGAAATTATATTAAGAATTTTTACACTCTCCTCCCCTTCCCCATATYTTTTTCTGACAAAGTTTACACCCACCTTCAAAAAGGGTGCACTTTGCTTTGGCTCAGAGGTTTAACTTGCTTTCTTTCTATCTACTTTTAGAATCACACTGGGTTAATTATYGTTCATGTTTGCAACAGCCAGCACAAATTCCTCTTGAATGGTGGAGGGGATTCTGTAGTGTTGTTTAAACAAAGTAACAGGCCACAGAAAAACATGGTGCTAAATATCACTTCCCAGGTAATTAACTGTGTCTTGAGTGCTCCCCATCAACCTTCTTTCATGTTCTGTTGATATTTTCTTTGAATGCAAAATGTTGTGTCTTTAAAACATAATACACCAAATTTTGTTTTACATTGCTGTTTACTCACAGAAACACACATATTTATAAAAGGCTGTTCTTTGGCTTTCTGCCTACACAGCTGATTTTTTTTTTTTTCCCCTGGCATGCAATGTGTGCAAACTGTAAAAAATCTCACATTCAGAAAAATCAGTTAGAGTAAATAATGAAATTACAAAATAAACTTATGACCTCATTGGCTTTCAAATTGCCAAAAATATCTTACCTATATCTAAGCATATACAGCTCATTTTATTTAGTCAGCACATACAAAAAATATGTAGAATATCACATTTTGAATATGCTAGAGTTTTTCCCCTGAGGTTAAACAAAAAATTCCTCAAGCTATAATAGTTCTTCAAAATTTCCTTCTCTAAAATTGAAAGTATTTCATTGGTCAAAAGGTGATATCTTGAGGTTTTTTCCCCTTCCATATACCAAATGTCCTGTCTGCTCCACTCTATTTTCCTGAGAAGTTGTGTTGAACTATTACAAACATCTCTATCACATCTGTTGTAAATAAACTATGCGTATTAATTTGTGCTAAAGAAATAAAGGAATTACAGGCAGGAAGGGAGACATTGTCGGAAGTCACAGGAGGGAGAGACAGATTTGAGAGGGAGAGATTTGAAGTTATCAGCACTTGAATGAGAGAGACTCAACTGAACCAACATGTTTAATGGTTGGATCATCTGCTCAGAAACAGATTTGACTCTCCAATGAACATTCCTTCTGTTTGCCTGAAAAACCCCACTCAAAACCTGAATATGATCTGCAGCCAACACTCAGACATCATTATGTTTCTTCTTAAAGTCCACTCAGGAAGAAAATAAGAATCCCAAAAGGGGCCCATGAATACCAACACCTGAGCACTGAACAAAGGAGGATCCTGCCCCGGGGAAAATAAAAAGTATAAAAACTAGACCCTGGTATTGGGATTTTGGGGCGGATGAAGGGGAGACACGGTGCGGACCAGTCCCATGTTTCTGCCCCCAATTCAATCAAATTTGTTCTTTATTGTAGCTTTAGTTTATATCTGTTTCCGTACTCGCTGTAACACGAAAATAATTTTTTTTATTATTATTATTACGATTTGGCTCACCATATTTATAACAATGTCTATGTCTTTAAATTTCAGCTCCAGTAATACAGAAAGTTTAGAAGGAAAGGTAATACAAAGATCCACCAATGCTGAGCCTTTGGGTGGGGTAACCAGATGGTATCCTGCTGCAATATATTCAACTTAGAAGGCTGCCATTTAAAAAGTATGTAAATAAAAATCCCACTGGAATATCTGATTATTATGATTCATGAGTAATTGGGAGAAAAAAAATTACTAAACTGAAAAACTGGAAGGCTGCCAGACTGAAAGTTAGAAAATGACTGAAGTGAAATAAATAAGTAAATATAATGAAAATTAAAAGATCACCTAATTAACATGAATAATGCCACAATAAAACATAATACAAGGGGTTTCTCTATTAGAGTAAACCTAGCTTGTGTATTGAATTTTTACCACTTTATTAATGCATCTGCTTGAGTGTCTGGTAGATATATAGTAATTTCTATAAGTAAGAATTTTGACTTTTAACTCATTTCTTTTGATACATCTATAGCATACTATACCCTTAAGTCAGTTGAATGTTTATGTCATAGCAAGATATAGAGGGGGAAAACAAGCTTTTTAAAAAATAGTGGGAAAAACATGACAATAGAGGAACTATGATAYAATTTCAGCTTGATTTTCTCGAAGAAATTTTTCTTGACTTGACAAAAGGGAATTAAGTATCTYAGAATGTAAAATTCACCTATAAGTAATTCTTGGTGTGCAGAAGCTAAAAGATTCAATATTGACAAGCCTAGTAATGTATCTAATTCAAAAGGGATTGAGGCTTGGGAAACACTTTAAAAATTATTATTGATAATGCAAATAAAATATTTTATCTTATGAAAAAGAAGTATAGAGACCCATGTGTTAGAAGTAGTAGACATAAATATATATATRTAAAAGAATATATTTACAAATACACAAAATATTTTTAAAAGTTGGAAAACAAAGTTAAAATAATAAATATGAGTKTTCCATGATCTCCATTGAGTATGATTTTTTTATCCTTAGAAAAGAAACTTTGAAATAAAGCAACAAATAAGTCATGAAATCAGCAAAATTTGTATTCCCACATTACATAGGAAATGTAAAGAACACAATAGCAAGCACATGAATATATAGCTGGCTCATAGAGTAAGTTTTAGAGGAAAATATTAACTATTTAAAAATATATATTTAAAAATATTTGTTAAATTGTTATCTTTAAAATTATTAAAGTTGAAAAATATCTGAGATACTTGGCCACAGTCTAAGRTAATGTACAGTCTGATTCTCATAGCACTTGATAAGTGGAAATTCACAGAATCTCTGTTGGCTGTTGCTGAAATGAATGGCTTTTCAGCAAATGCAGGATTTTAGACCAGCTTTGCAGTGAAAAAGGTGAATATATCATAAGCAAGCTTTTAAGTCAGCTCTTTTTTAACATAGCTGCTACACGTTTCATGAGAAAGGAGTTTAAATTTTGTTATAATTGTGATTTTGCCTTTGATATGAAGAAAAGTACAACATTGAGTAGAATACCACAGAGATCAGTACTGGGACCTATTTTCATAATTTAATAGTTTTATTAAGAGAAGTATGGAATATATGAGGTCAATCTACTATTTTTTTTTTTCACAGCCATATTTGAACAAACAGGAAGATAACACACCAAACCTATCCACATATTTTTGTATTTTGGAGTAGCAAGAAGCCTGACTTCAATGAAATTGTTTTAATATTAAATAAAGAGCAGCTGTATACCAGGATACAGCTAGTAAACACAGCCCATATTCTTAGACAGGAATGTATGGAAACAAGATGAAAAAAATGACTATGGTATATGAAACTAAATAAGAATTGCTGTATTATTATGTCTGAATACACAGTCAGTTAACAASGGTAATATATGTTACAAAATAATTCGTGCAAGAGAATTAAAATTACARCATTTTTATAACCAAAGCCRGTGATAGGGAAAAAAGCAATTTGCATCAGGAAAGAGGGATTCACCAAGCAAGGATAAGCTGTCTCCAMAAATGTTTATTCCAAAGGATTTTTCTGGTCTGACAAGGCCCCAGTGATACGCATTCGATATGCACCCACAATAAGATAATATTCATCACCAAAGATGTTTATTCCTGAACAGAATTCCAGTAAAGAAAATTAATTATTYACCYGTTCTGGGAAAATATTTGTCAGAMTAGCAACAAGAAAAGAAAAATACATGAATATTCTAAAAGATATGATCAACAAAGAGGCAAGAAGGTCCCCCCTACCCCACTCAGCCGAAGAAAGTACAAAAACAAGACCCTGCGAAAGCAAAATTTGTGAACCAGGGAGGTTTTGGAGCAATAGAGTTCAAAAYCGRGTTCACCCAGTGCCGAYTGCCTGGCTCGRCCCTGTGTTGCCTGTAGCTTTTTAAAAACTTAGATTTTGATAATTTATAATTTCAATTTCAAATTGGCTGATTCGTTTATAACAAAGTAACTGGGAAGAAGTGGAGAAAAAATATTTTTCTGTATATGCAAAATCAGGTATGGCTTCATTAAAAATAAATTTTAATCACARAAAAAACCAAGCATGAAAAATAGGGGAGACTGATTTCTCTTTATAATATAGAAAAGTGTAGGCTATGATGATTTTTCATAAATATATTCAGCTATGTACAGTTGTTTCAAGGCAATCACAGGGAACCAAAACAACAAAGCTCATTTAATCTGTGTCCTTCATTCCTAGGACTCATACCAATGTCATTTTTAAAGGAACATTTCTATTATATTCCTTTAGATTATTTCAAGAATACTCTAAGAATTCCAAGGTTTGTGCCTCTGGGATCTCCTTCAGCAATCTATTTTGACACTCTGATCTTTAATAATATAAGGATTTCTGCATGTTTCATCCAAAGATTCCTAAGGAAAATTTAGTCTCGATACCTCTTGTCCTATTTGTTTTGCCACAATAGAAACTTCATTGTTTGCATCAAAACAGTACAATATTTGTACTTATTTGAAAAACAGTTAGGCAATGGGAGGAAAAAAGGAAAGCAGATGGATGGACTCTTCCTTAGGATAAATAACAGCAATTTATTCAAAACAGCTCACACTTACATTTACATTAGTGAAATAAATACTTCTATGGACCACTTTCATGCTGTGAAACTCAGTTTATTGCACAGCTAAGTTGTTAGTAGAGCTTTCATAATTTGGCCAATACATATTTTACATTTTCCAAAACAGTTCTGAAGGGCACAAAAGGARCAATGCCTGACTGGTGTTCTAGATCCAGTCTTTTTGTGAAGGGTAGGAAATGGTATAACGATGCCATTCTCTGCCACCTGTTTTTCCTAACACAGACCCTCTCATATTTRGTTTACTAGAACACACTTAGCCTGATCACTGCTGACTCACTGCTTTTTTCAAGGCTTACTGCTTTGAGCTATGCAATTATCCAGGCTTTCATATTAATAGAAGAAATGGTTCAGAGGATTGTGATCTTTTGAACTTCAGAATCAGAGCTTTCTTGTGGGATTCAAAAAATGTAATCTGAAAATTGCAAAAAAMCCAGCAAAATTAAGAAAGGCATTCTCTTTAGTACAGATTCTAATGAATAAAGTACAATTCTAGATAGATGAAACATCATTTATAAAATTGTGCTTTCTATTTACACTTTTTTTACATTTTTACATTTAAAATTTGAAATACTTTAGTCAGGAAAGTGAAAAAAAAGGTTCAGTTGCTTTATATTTTATCATTCAATTTTTATCTTAAATAATATTTACTCCAGTAGTTAATTTTGTCCATTTTTTTACAGAATTTCTCCATACAGGTTTATCTTCCCCATCAAGTATTACGACTTTGTTCAGCACATCCCTCTAAACTCTTCCTACACTAATGTCTTAAACTTTAGTCTCCTTGTAAATTACTGCAGAAACCAAGAGAGCAATAAAGAAAGAACTTTAGAATTTGCAATGAGGAAAGAGAATATAACTTAATATATATAATAAAGTCATATATTTAAAGGAACSCAGATGTAATTAAAAATATCTATCTTGAAACATTTTTCAATTAMATAAGTAGATTACTTTTATATTTTTGCGTATTAGAGTTTGAAATTTATATTGAAGAGAAGCTCTCAATTTGATATGTAAAAAAAGACTTTTGAGTATTATGTAAGATTCACTTAAAAAAAAGGAAATGTTTTATAATTAGGATAAATACGTAAGCAAAGTGATCATTGACATTAAGATTTTTCCATAAGTTGTGAGTGTTTCCTTTTGCAGGAGCACAACATATTTCTTGATGCCAACTTAATTTAATTGGATGCTCTTTGATACTGCAGAGCAACTGAAGTGTTCTTAAAGTGGAAAGCTATATCATAAAAGTACAACTAATATGTTTGAGAAGTTGATTCTAGAAAATATACTTTTATAAAGGGGAGAGAAAACCCTAATAGCTATAAAACATAAAACCCCCAGCAGTATTCTGGATAATATTTGAAGATATCACTATTATATGGAATTGTGGATATAATTATAATTCAATTCCCAATGAAATGGAAATKATGGYAACCTTTAAAAAAAGAAAAAGTAGTAAGCAGTACTACTGTAAGCAGTARGTAAGTTTTCATTAGGAAAACATAGCTTTGGGACAAAGTGCTTCTGTCACTTACAAAGGAAAATGTTCAGGTGCCTCTTTTAGTCAAGACAGTTAAATTTCACATAATAGAGAGGTATAGTAGACAAAATACAAACCCTGTRGACTTTTAATTGAAGCTATCACTCAGAATATCCCAATTCTGGATATGCATATTGTATAAATGAATAATCAAATATTCAGATTTGTCAGCCATTTGAAAAGAGCTCCAGGGAGTTCATTTCATGATCTTGTGGTGTTGCTGCTGCAGACAGAAGACAGTGCAGTGTCATTCAGTCTCTGCACACACTGAAGGTCTCCAGTGCAAGCCGAAGTCCAGTTCTGGGAGTTTTTTCATCTGCTAGAAAATGCAGGTGGAATGGATGGAATGAAGACGARGACAAAACTGCATGACTGACTTTCAGTCAAAACAGATTCAATAACAAGGATTTCATGTCCTCACATTATCTTCAGAAAATCTGAACTGAAATCTTCAAAGTTGCTTCTTGGTTTTGTATTCCTGCATTCTGCCCCACTAGAATCAATAACCATCATAGATCTCTGAGTGTTATTTTTCACTCTAATTTGATAAAAAGTACTAATCTGACATGAAGGGAAACTGTATATTTGGGGGGAGGGGGGAAGGGGCCTACATGCTTTACATTTTTGTTCAGAGAAGCTTTATCATCTTATGGAAAGCTTATGTTCCCTTAAGTGACCAGAGTGTTCAGCTTTACAAAATATCCTCAAAGGGAAGAGCACAGTGTGTGAGGGATCCTGACTGCTTTTAAGCTCCAATAGTCAGAGCTCATTATAACAAACACTGTCAAGAAAGCACCCTTATTCTTGATGGCATAACCCATGRCAGAATTGGATAACCCAACAAATTTCAGAGTTAAGGAAAAGTTTTCTGAAAATTATTTGTATAGAAAAATTGACAGCCTTATTGGGGAAGAAGTTTGACGTGACCTCAAATAAAAACATTTCATACATAGAAATGAAACTGTCCCCTTGGCTGTGAATAAAACCACACAAAAAAAGCATCCAATAAGAAAAGTTTAAATTTCTTATCCTTTATGTACAGGAGAATATGAGAGTAAGATGTAAGAAGGGATACTGCTCATTACGAGAACAGTCTTACATTTAATCATGGCCATGAGACCTATGAACAGGAAATTTCTTTCTGTTTGAAAGCCTATATGTAAGTCTCAACATTAAAAAAACAGGGAAAGTTGTGGAACTAACCCAATGCTCAATGAATTTAATCAAATTTAAGTCTTCCAACAGGACTGCCTCAGCTAGACTCTAAAATGGATTAAGTTCATATTCTTCAATTAAACAAATGAATTTGTCATATCACCCCCAGTGCAAGCTTATCTTGGCAGCAGCTGCCTGGAATTTTAAGTGAAAGAGGGGACTGTTGCCTTTGGACTTAAAAAAAAAAAAAAAGGTGAGGATCTCAGGGAGGATAGATATAACACAATGAGTGAAAAAGAAGGTACATCTATAGTTTGTTAGGAGTTGTGTAAATTACAGGCTTCAGGAAACTCATATTTTATATTCTGTCAGTAGGCTGTGTCGAGTACACTATCAGAGAGCTTCTTCCTTCTCCTTATATAGTCTTCTCTTGGGAATATAGTGTAATGCTCAAGTGCCTCCCTACAGCTATTCTCTGTAGCAAATAATATATTTATATTTTTATTYGTGTAAAATAATGTTGTGCAATTGTGGGACCAAACTTGCTTCTATCTGTTCTTCTCTCTAAAAAAGAWACAACAAAATATATAATATTTTGTATTTTCTCAAATTTCATTTAATTTTTTAACAATTTCACTATTTCAAGTATATCAAGAAGCCTCCTTTAGCTCACTAAAATTGAGGAAGGAATGTTGGAGAGAATTAATGTCTTTATTTCATAAATTTCCCCAGGTTAAAAGCTAAACATAGGCATATAATTTATATCTTTATTTCAGTGTGTATTATATGAAGGTACAGGTATATAATTTGTGGTAAGAAGTCTCAATTACTTTCAAAATCCTGAATTATATGATTCACTGCCATTTCCAAGGCTCTCAGCATTGTTTTAGGCTTCTTTACCCAAAGTCCTGCTCAGAAATCCCCAAACAATTCAAAAAGCAAACAAAAACCATGAGCAAAACAGACAAAAAACCACAACCTAACTAAACCCTCCAAAACAACGAAGTATCCATGGTTTGTGAAAATACAGAATACATGAATAAACCTCTCATGTTGATTCTTTAGATATATTAGTATTTTCTGCATTTATTTTT
>QVAJ01000025.1:5640039-5657215 GCA_003546035.1 Mixornis gularis | reverse complement strand
TGCCTCAGTCTTCACTGGAAATCTTTTTTCCCTCACCTCTCAGATGGATGGACTTCAAGGCAGAGACTGACAGAGTAAAGGCCCTCTGACTGTAAGGACACATCAGATTTGAAGCTACCTCAGAAACCTTAATACATGTAAGCCTACAGAACCTGATATGATACATTCCAGAACCTTAAGGGAATTGGCTGATGTAGTTGTCAAACTCAGTGATATTTGAAAGACCACAGCAGTTAGGTGAAGTCCTAGTGACTGTAAAAAGGGAAACATTGCACYGATTTTTTAAAAAGTTAAAAAGGAGGACCCCAGTAACTACCAACCTTTCTATCTATAGGAATATATCTACATATCTATCAAAGGAACCTTCACAGGCTCTTCTCTGTGCCTGTGAAGATCATGGAACAGAATCTCCTAGAAGCTGTGCTAAGGCACATGGAGGACAGGGAGGTGATTCAAGAGAGCTGGCACAGTTACACCAAGGGCAAATCCTGYCTGGYCAACCTTCTATGGCTTTCTATGATGGAACRTCTGCATCAGGTGACAAGGGAATCATAGAACCATTTAGGTKGGAAAAGACCTTTGAGATTATTGAGAACAACTGTTTTAATCTCTCTGGACTTCTGTAAGGTCTTTGTTCCTCACAAAAGCCTTCTCTCTAAATTGGAGATATATGGATTTGATTTATGACTATTCAGTGGATAAGGAGTAGAAGGGTTGATCATTCTCAGACAATAACTATGGTCAATGGCTTCATGTCCAAGTGCAGACCAGTGATGGGTGGCATTCCATAGAAGTTGGTGTTGGGATTCGCACTGATTAACATCTTCATCAATGACAGAGGAATCGAGTGCACTCTCAGCAAGTTTGCAGATGACACCAAGCTGATATGCCTGAGGGATGGGATGCCATCCAGAGGGACCTGGATGAACTCTTGAGTGAAGAGTAGCCTATGGGAACTCTGTGAGGTCCAACAGGGCCAAATGCAAGATCCTTCACATTCAGGATCCTCAGTATCAATACAGACTGTCAGATGAAGGAGCTGGGGAAGACCTGGGGTTTCTGGCAGATAAGAGGTCAGGCAGAGGCCAGCAATATGTGTTGGAATCCCAGAAAGATGGCTGTATCCTGAGCTGCATCAAAAGAGCAGTGTGGCCAGCAGGGCAAGGGATGTGATTCTCTCCCTCTGCTCTGCTCTGGTGAGATCCCACCTGGAGTACTACTTCCAGCTCCGGGGCCCCCAAGAAGGAGGTGGACCTGTTTGAGCAAGTCCAGAGAAGGGCCACAAAGATTGTGAGTGGGCTGGAGAAACACGCCTATGAGGACTGGTTGAGAGAGTTTGGACTGTTCAGCCTGCTGAAGAAAAGGCTCAAAAGAGAATTTTTTGCAGCCTTTTAGCACTTAAAGAAGGCCTATGCAAATGACAAGACAGATTTTTTAGTTATGCCTGCTGYGGTAGGATGAGTGGTTTTACATTACTAAAAAGTAGAATCATTTTTTGTAGTTGATGATGTTCCTGCTCAGTTCAGGGGAAGTCGGACTAGACCACCTTTAAAAGTCCCTTCCAACCTAAACTATTCTATGAATCTGTGGTGCTAATCAAGTTGCAGAGTTAGTTCATCACTATTTACACTTCCCACCTTTTACCAACACACTCAGGCTGAAACACAGTTTCTGCCCAGATAGGTTCGGCTGTTCCCACAGGACTGAGCAGCCTCTGCCTCCCACCAAGATTTCAGCTGACCCAGACTCTCCTCTTTAAAAGAAGCTCTCTGACTGAGAACAAATAGACAAGTGCCAACCACCACCCCAAAATATATGAAATATTGCACATATTATTCATATCACAGATCAATCCTCTTCAGGGTCCCAAAGGAATATTGCCCAAGAAGCTTTACTGACACATTATCAAGAGTGAAGGTGAGAGAAGTAGTAAGTGTCAAATAGAAAGAGGGTGAGAAGGAATAATCTAACACCCCACATTATTCCCAGAGGTTGATGCTGATTGCAAAAGTATAGGGTAGATTAATAACAGCATTGTATTTGCAGTGGTCTGGTGTGTCCCGGGACCCCGGTYCCGCGTGTCCTGGCCAGCCCTGACCCCGGCCGCAGTGAAGGTACAGTTTGGTATCCTGAGATACTTCCCCGATCCTGTGGGTCCTTGCTGCAGCAGCAGCGTGAGCAATGACGAGGAATAAAGGAAGGACTCTCATGGGGAACTTCTGCTGGAGTTTATTGAGGCCCAGGCGGGACCATGTGTCCACCAGAAAGTCGCCCAGGAGAGTGCAAATCTCCCTCGTGTAACACCTTAAGTGTGGGGGTGGAGAAARGGGGAAGGGKACAGTGGGGAACCAGTCAGGGGTATGGAGGGGGTGACTCTGTACATAAATGACAATCAATAGAACAAATCAATAAYRSAAGGGAGGGGACAACCGGGATCCTGCCCAATCACTCGACACCCTCCCTGGAACTTTCCAGACACAGGGTGAGGCCCCGAAGTGACTGACAGGACTCGGGGGTTCCTTGACTGATGATTGACACATAACTATAACTCGAGGGAAACCATGAAGGGTTAAACATGGGGAACATGGAACAAACCATTACAACATATAAAAAACGGTATAAAACAAGGAATAAATACATACAGAAAACTGATAAAACCAAAAACACACCACTACATGTATTAAAAATGTTAGTTCCTCTGAGAACTAAGTGCTTAGATATTGCCTCATAACAGTGATTTCCATTTCTGATCAGCCAAAATTTTTAGCCTTCATTATCATTTTTCTAATATGTGATTTTCTAGGTTTATATGTGCTCTCACCCTCATAAGATCTTTCCATAAACACAATTCCCAGTCCTTCTTCAAACCTCTCCATGAAAACTTTCATTGATGTAAAGCTTATAAAGATCTTAGCYATGGTTAAACAGGTGGTATCTGGCCTCAGATGATTACACAAATATTCTCTTTTTCATTTCCTGTGACTGTCTGTGTCTGATTTTCAAAATTTCTCATGGCAGGGATAATCTTTTAGACTGTTTGCAGACTATTTAGCACAGTGGGGAAGTAATCTCCAGGCTACAAAAGCTAGGAAACATTGCAATGCAAACAAGTGATCACCACCACCACAGTACCAGGCACTGTTATGTCAAGCTTCTGGCCTTAGTTGCACCCAGTTAGACTGCAGAAGGTACATGACATCAGCTGGATGTCAGCCACCACACATTATCATCCCACCCTCTGTAAACCCTGCTAGACGTAATCACTAAATCTCTGTAGAAATTCAGTGATTTGTTTCTCCTTTCTTTGAAACTAATAATCTTACTACTACTAGCTCCAATTAGATAATCAATAAACACATCTCATAAGATTCTTTTTTCCTACTAAGGATTAGAAATGACTAATTCTAGTAAGATTTACCTTACTGAAAGTACTAAGCCCCAAACAGCTGGAAATATCATTTTACCAATCTGATAACATTCATAACCTTTGTAGCAGGCATTCAATCGGTACTATTTGGAGAGGTTTGCCACCTGAGGATGTGGCTCTATTGCTGCGTTTTGATTTTCTTCCACAATGTCAACAGCCTAACAAAATGATGAGGAGAATTAGAACCAAACAGTCTCTATATCAAGCCCTGCTGGTCTAAGGGGGGGTTTCTTGGTTTTACTTAAATGAAAAAGTTTGTTTCCCTTTTAAACTCTGTAGTGAATTTGCTGATGCAGTGATTCCAAGCAATAAAGATTATCAAAACGAATGCAAATTAAAACAATATCATTAGATCTTTAGGTATTAGGTTAATTAGTCTTCAACTCACAGTAACTATAATACGACCATACAGCTCTGCTGCAATGCTTTAATTAAACCAAATACCTCCTAGATTTGATGTCTTATTAAAGATAAAAAAAAAGATCAAGGCCCTAAAGTTTCAAAACTTAAAAAAAAAAAAATAAAACATAGGTGGACAGTGGTTCGAGTCTAAGAGGAGGACACAGGAAAAAGAAGTGACTGATTTTCTGCATCTCTAACCTATGGAAAATGGAAAAGTAGCTATGTTTGAAGATATTAAGTCAATTTATGATCTTGCCTTACTTCCAGATTCCACAAGAAGAATTTTTGCACACTTTTTTAGAACATGAAGAAKTTTTTAAATAAAATACAGCAAATCAAAACCCCACTAATATCAAGAGAAGTGAAAAAAATGAAATTACAGATCTTCTAACAGTGAATTCCTTGCTCATTGTGGTTAACTGTGTAGCCAATGTTTTTTAGCTTTTTAAACAGCACAAGTCATTCACTCTCATTTCCAGAAAGAGATAAAAAACAATATAAATTAAATAAAAATTTCATCCCAAGCTAGCCAGGGCAAAAAATAACTTGAGACTTCTTAGACTAAGACAGTAAAGAAAAACAAGCAACTATGGAAGTTGCAGAAGCTGGAACTGGGAAGCTTGCTGTAAGTACATTGATCAAAAGASATGTGGCAGCTACAGGGCACAAGCTATTATCTTTTACAGTCCGTCTTGTTTGTTCTTTTAATAGCAGGTGGATAAAAATCCCACTCATAAGCTCCCATATGCTCAGCCAGAACAGAGAAATATGATGCGCATTGATCTATTTCTGAAAATGAGACTTTTATTCTCTACCAAACTCTTACRTATTATCCAACTGTTATGAGCTCTTGCAGACACCTAGAGTGATACTTTAGACACAGTCACACAGAACTATATATATGAGCATAGAGAGTAATATTAATGAACATATAAATGCCAAAAACTCTAAGTGTGACTTGGAATTAATTCCCAGGTAACACACAAAGAAAATTCTCTCCATGCAATCAGGTTTCTTTCTATTAGTACCATCAGGAATTTGCAGCTTATACTTGTAGCTTCTGGATACTAAGCCAAAATGATAAATTACTTATTTCAAAATGTTAAAAATATTGACATGTATGATAAATATACCCACTCAACTTCTTAACACTTTTAATACTATTCTCTAGAAGTGATATGTATTCTTTATACAAATCAGTGCTATGATGTATGTGT
This sequence comes from Mixornis gularis, assembly GCA_003546035.1. Lineage (NCBI taxonomy): Eukaryota > Metazoa > Chordata > Aves > Passeriformes > Timaliidae > Mixornis > Mixornis gularis. The sequence goes on along the minus strand of QVAJ01000025.1, from coordinate 5,652,169 downwards.
CACCAGAGTACATATGTCCATCTTTCATAGTATTTTATCTAACAGGTTTTCTCAGTACATGGTTTTGTTTGGGCTTTGTATGTTTGTTTGCTTGTTTTGTTGGTTGGTTAGTTTGGCTTGGTTTTTTGGGAGCGGGGTAGGGTGTGGGTTGTTTTATTTTTTTTTTATACTGGCATTATTTCTTTATAAACCTTAGTACATATTTTGTCAAATTCTGCAACTCAGTCTCTGGAACTTCAGCAAAATTGGTAAGTTTCTATGGAGGTGTAAATCTCTGTTTAGGTAGAGATTAGTTGCATTTATACAAGACAATTATGTGTTGTACATTCCTGCATTGGCTTGTAAAGGAAGGAGTACAAAGGTAGAAATGAAAAGGCTGTAACAATTTTGAAGGAATTATTGTATGAAGGACAGAAAACATACCAGACTACCCAGATTCCCTAAAGTCTGTATTTCATCTGTTCYACAGTTTGGACTTTGGATATTTAATTTTTTTTTTTTTTTCATAAAGGCTACACTTCTATACCTGCTAGCTGTGCATGGACCCAGATAGAAAAGAATATCCTCACTAGGCATCAATCTAATTTTTTTTTCTTTTCTTTTTTTTCTAAGCAGATTTGAAAAGCACTGTGCAGTCTAGACAAGGGATACTACTCTTAGGAAAACCACTGGATGCTTTCCTTGCTTTAAGATTGTGGTCAATAATAGCTTAAATTTAAAACTAATGACATTCACACCTGCACGCCTTTCTACAAAAAGTAACATTTATTCAAAAACAATGCAAATATGGTCTGAATCCCTCTGGTGYTGTTTTCTGGAAACCTTTTTTATTATTATTTTTAAGTATGCTRTCTTTCTGCCTCACTTTTCCAGACTCCTTTTGTCCACCTGTCCCTAAATACCTTCTTTAGAAAAGAAGACAAGAAAAGGCAGATATTAACATCTGTTATACAGAAAACACTGTCAAATCAGTCTTCCTAGTATACAGAGAACAGTCTTCATTAATTGCTTCCCATGTAGTAGTTAAAAAAGWTATTTGAATAATTGTCTCTCCAAACTCACAAAAATATTCCTCTTGCTTTTCCTTTATGAAAAAGAATACTTTTCATTTCTTTTCCAGAACTTTAAATTACAGGGATAAGAAGCTAGGAGAAATTCATTATGCTTAACTACTAAAAGAAATCAGTACTGCATGTAGACTACAGTTCTGCATGCTGATGAATACTTCATCAGAAGAATTATCACTTAGCAAGATGGCAAAGGCAATATATCAATTATCAAAAATATCTGTATTCTAATCTAGTGCTTTGCATTATTTAACATTTTCTGACACAAAATATATCTTAACTGTCTGTTCTATTCTGTGGCCATTAATCCCCTGATACAGAACACAAATGCCAATGACATAGCAAAACATTGCTGAGATTAAGATTTAAATGAAAATCAATGTTTCGGTTGGCTGAAAAACTAACCTCTCTGACTTGTTGAATGGTAAGATGAAAAATACAATCCATGGTTCTGTTTCATGTACAAAATTGTGTCTTTTTTTYTTTCCACTTGTTTCAGATGAAGATCTTATGAGTTGAAAAAGAAAGATGGAAAAAAAAAAAACAAACCATGAAAATTGTTTTCAGTTTTACTGAAAGATTAGAACATCTCTAGATCAAGCATCACTCACATTAGCACTACCTGACAAGCTACTTTTGCTGAAACTGAGTTTGCATGCATAATTAATTATTCAGGCCTCTTTTTTCTTCTTTTTTCAATGTTATTTGGATGCTAAATGGAGGAATTTATTCTTTCGTCCTGGTGAAGATTGAGGGAATTACTATGAAACTGTAATTATTTTAACTAGCTAAAAATCTTACAAATCTCCAGGACTGTCACTTACTCCAATTTTTATGCCTGATATGACAGTTTCTTCACTACAAAGGGGAAACAGCAAATCATTTTTAAATTGTAAGAGCTTTGGACTCTGTGGCTGAAAACCCAGCACTAAATGAGATGCACATGACACCTCTCAAAACTCTGCAGAAACTTCCTCGTAACATCCCTGACTGTAGATGACTTCTTGCATTTGTACATAACAGTTCTGTTGGAGTTTGCTTGGTAAAATGGAACAAAGTTCTCTACACCTACATAGGAGAATTTCTCCTCTCCATAAAKTAAGAAAAATAAAAAAAATAACTTCATCACATATCTGTAGATGAAACCTTTGAGACATGAGTGAGATAGTTAAAATAAAGTCTAGCAGCATGAATTGGAATGCACAGTGGTATAGGAACACCCATGACTGTCAAATATGCTGAGTCAGGGCAAGTGCCACTAGTGTTAATGTTGCTTAAGTTCCTCTTCTTCTGATTTCATTTTTATCACTTTGTGTCCAGGGACGAGTAGAAATAGGAAATATACCCCCTGAATGCACACTGCAAGCTGAAATATTTAGGTTAATTGGAGGTTAGACTAACATGAAACAGCTTTCTGTAAGAGTATAACATAAAACCATTTTTGATGCTACCTCTGAATGCAGCCTGTGGGATAAATGAGGGCTTTAATTAAAAAGCTACTTGAGTAGCTACATGAATGAGTTAACTTCTAGCTGATCACAGTGAATGTGGATGTGTTGGCAGCAGTCAAAACTTTCAGATGTAAAATCTGATGTTGAAATCCTGCTTAAAAAAAAAAAAAAAATCTAGGCCTGCCTGAGGCATTACTTTGATGCTATGAAAAATTTATACAGTATTGTAGATGTGTACAGGAAACAGTCGATTTAGACCCCCAAATACTTCCAAAGCCTTATCCCAAACACTTTCTCCAAGCTTCCACTGCTGCATTTCCTCCTTTATGTTTGACAGGGACCAATGTAAACTAACATGAGAAGTAAGTTTCTGTGTCAAATCCAACTACAAATTCCAGGATCAACTTAAARGCAGTGCACCCTGAAATGTGTCTCGCAGGTGTAGTTCTGAAAAAAATTTTCCAAGGGATACTGTGCTGGAATGTCCTATGAACATTGGCTCCAAATATTTTGATTCCAATTAAAGTTTGAGTGAACTTCAATTTATACTTTCCCATTCTAAAAATAGTTTCTCCTTGCTTTCTTCTTGGGTAACATGTACTTAATCATAATGAAATTTGCATTWAAAAACAGTGAGAAAATCCAGTTTGTTTGCTTTCAGACAGTTTCAGCTGTTGACTCAGGATGGCATCACTGTTTTAAGTGAACTTTTGTATACAGACTATTGAATCTCCCACTTTGCATGTAAAATTATGTGGATTCRGCAGAGTGAAATCCTGCACCAACACATTGCCCCAGGAAGCATCAAATTTCCCTCCATGCTCTTTGTTCCCTTTTACATGATCCATAATCACAATAGAAGTAATTTCATATGCTTTGAATAATGCAAAGACTGTTTTATCTTTCCCAAACATATGACAACATATATCAAAATGTTAATATATATATATTCTCAAACATCATTAGGGGAACAAAGTTCTTTTCCATAAACACCATACAGAAAGTACAGGTTAAATTACATCCTCTCCAAAGAAAATCACAAGCAAAAATTCCCTTGAGCATGCTGATGCATTGCCCTATGAAGATCTTTTTGTACAAAAATTACATTGAAGTTCCATAATTTTTAATAAAGTAATACAGGYAGTTAAAATACCAATGAAATATTTATAGCTAGATGTGAAAGACAGACTTTTAAATAAATGCAGATGTTTATGTACTCACAGCTTACTAGAGGGATACTTGCCATAGAAATTATTAAGGGAAAAAAAAAACCCACAACACTACATTTTTGTAATAATACAAAAGGAATGAGAAGAAAGATTGAATATGAAAAAAAAATTCTTCACTGAAGGACTGGTTAAGCATTGCAGGAGGTTTCCTAGTGGAGTCACTCTTTTTGGAAGTGTTCAAAAAAGGACTGGTCCTGGCATGTAGTGCTATGGTTTAGTGGGCATGGGGCTGTTCAGTCAAAGGCTGGACTTGATGATCTTGGAGGACTTTTCCAACCTTAATGATTCTATGATAAAAAGCACTTCTAGGAATCATTCTGTTAACACTGATATTAGTTGATTTTAAACTATTGTCTGTGTTATGATTGTTGCACTGAATACAAAGGACTCTGTTTCTACAGTGACACAATAACTTTCAAYTTTTACATTTTGTTGCTTTGAAAATTTACTTTGTCTGTAAAGAATTTGTTTATTTTGTTTCCATTACATGGGAGAGGATGAAGTCAGTTAAAGAATTTTTTTTTTACTCTTCTTCATAGGGTACTATGGGTGAGTTTATTGAATGAAAAAACTCAGCTTCCTGGGATGTGCTTTCTTACGTGGTCAAGTTTTGATAAATCTCTCACAAAGCAGCTCATTAAGAACAGCTCTCTTTATGTATTGTGCTTGGAAAAAATGCTATATTGAAATAGAAGATTTCTAAATAACAAAGATGGATACTTAAAATAACTCCAATATATGATAATTTAGACCATTATTTTATTTCTTGTCAGTAATAACTGGAGATGTAGTGATAAGGAAAAAACTAAGATCAATTTCAAGGTTTGTTTATGTAAGAATTTACCCTCACATCCTCATGTTCACTCATTCATACATATTTCTCTTTATTTTCTGCCCCTACTGTTTTGTTCATTTCTAGGCCCCCCAAAAGGAGAAATTCTAGTAACTTTTGAAAGGAAAATCATCATCTTTCAGCTAGGAAGCATGYGATTTCCCACACTAAGTCCATCTCTCTGGTGTCAGAGATAAGGCCCATTATGCAGTTGCAACTATCCTGATTGTTAATGGTAAATGCTGGCCTCAAATCCAAAAAGTCAGATGGTATTCTAACKCTTTTCTACACAGCATTGCAAGTGTTAACTTTATTTCCTACCGTGTTATCTACTGTGTCTCTCCAATACTAATGTTTTGGTGTTCTTAAGCTCATTTGTTTTAAAAATAAACAGAAAAGAAAAAGATAATTAAAAAGATATTTGAAGTTGGGTATGTTATGAAGCTTCAAAAGCACAGATGTAGAATACTGAAGCTGTTGATGTCATTTTCTCAAAACAAAGTCACAGTTAATACTGGAGTACTAGAAATACATCCATAGCAAATCACGATGCCACACTCAGGAAGTTTTTTCCTATTAGCTCTTTATTGGAAACAACACWCACAGTTCAGATTAAAACTTTATGATCTGCCAGGATCCTGAGGTGAATGTTTTCTTCAGAGTGCTTTGTACTGGGCCTGTCAAACAAAATGACTGATGCCTGTTTTCCACTCCTTACTTCAGCTACTTGTACCACCCCAATCTGGCACACAAGAAGAATGGCACAAACTCTTCCATTTGTCCTTTTGGGCAACTAATGTGTGTTGTCTTCAGGAGAAGATGAATTTGATTTACAGTAACTCATAATTTTTGCTGTGGAGCATTTAGATAAGCATGTGAGCAACTAAGCCCTGTCAGGGCCTGGAAATGCACCACTTTTCATACTCCTAGTCAATGAATTACCATTTACTGATAAGTTTTATATTGCAAAATTCCAGAGGAAGGTTCTCTGCTGTATGAAAGCACATGGGCGTGCTAGTAGAGCTCCCCAAACCATGAAGTGCTGGCTATAATATTTAAGATTAGTTAATGTTCCTCTTCCTGCCCTCTGATCATAGTTCTTAACTTTGATATTTTATTAACACWTATTTGAGGTAGTTGTGGGTTCGTTGTTGTGGATTTTGTTGTTTTATTTTGTTTTGTTTTGATAAATGTACATACTTGTAGTAAAATAATCTATTTCTTCCTGTGATCAGCATGTTTTTGTATATTAACAACTAACTTCACTGGCATTAAAATAATATTTTTAATAATAAYCTCATGAAAGAAAAATTATTTTCACCTTGTTCCAAAGAAGTTCACAAGCAATATCACACTATTTTCACTGTCAAGGATCAAAAAGACGAATAGCTATTCCTATTATTTTTTAAAAAACAAGTTTCTATTGGAAAAGAGTACACTTTTTGAAGAACTACTAAAAAAGCTGATCAGTTTGATCAGTTTTTTTAGCAATTTATATTTCCAGAATATTTACTTTACATTTAAGCTAAGAATATTTTTTATATTTGTGCATGTGAATTTTACTTCCTGCTTTCTCAGTTGCAACTTCTGATTCCCCTACGGTGAACAGTGAAAAATGAGCAATTTAAACACATAMATATATCTGAAGTCAGACAATAGAATATTTACATAATTTGAAACAACAAATACAATGAGATTATACAGTACATGTATTTTAGATTTCCTCTGAGTACGGACCATTTTCAGTATATTTTTCGAATTTTCCTTTCAGTTATTTTCAGTTTGTCATCACAATAAAATGTTTCTTGGGGAAGTGCATTAACTGTATGAAATGGAAATGTGAAAACCTAGGGGCAGAATTCTCTTCTTAATAAATATGGCTATGTTGCCAATATGGTATAGAATTTTTTTCAGCCAGGAGTATTTCAATTTTGATCAATCATGTCCTGGATAAAAACTTAAGCTAGATGATTTCAGCCTGACATTTGAGACAAGAAGGCATTTTCCATGACTTTTACCACCCTGGAGAGGTAGGAGCATTTAGCATTTCTTGTTCTCTCTCTCTGGTTCAAATCTGTCTCTTGCTTGTAGGGTACTGAGTTCTTGCACCTTAGAGACCTTGATGAAGCTCAGCCTAACAAACTCTATGTATCAGGTTGGCATGCATTTTTATAAGCTGGGCTTTTCCATGTTCCCAACAGCCTTTCCGGCCCCGGGTGTAATTACTTTAGGAATACAGAATCCCTGTGAATTCCCTGGCTGAAARAGTGAGGTACTTGGCAGATGATGAGATATATACTAGAACCCTTATGGATTTATTCAATTAAAAACAATATCATGAGTTTCTTGCTAAGATCTGTGAGGAAAAAAAAATCTATTTGGGATAAGCAACAAAGTTCTTTAGGTTTAAAATCCTTAATTTGTTCAATACATGGTAAAAAGATTAACATCYTTCCTTCCAGTACAGCTGCTTTATGCTCTTAAGTGGACTTCAGAAAAAGCAACACTTGATTTCTAATTATTTGCAGATCAGATGACCCTGTCTGTTCAGATAGTGGGAAAACTTTGATAAATTCCAGTTCATATCTTAGATGATAAAACAAAAATATAAGTTGGCACTGCAGCCTCCTTGCCAGAAACTCTAATTTGATAGAAACACATAGATTTAACAGTTTCCTCCATGGATTCAATCCTGTGGATTTAATTTTGCAAGAACCCCAAAGTGAAAAGTTCCTTTCAAAATCTTCTGATGTGGCTCAAACTCCAGGGAATGAGGGATGTGTTGATGYTCACACATTTCAGCAGTGAATGACCTTCGTTAGAACTAGGGTCAGGAATTTTATCTTAGTCTTGAAGTACATGTGTAATTACACAAAAAAAATGTGAGCAATACCAAAACTAAGRTCTAGTACTGCTCAGAAGTAATTTGAGCTCCCAAACCCCTATGCTTCCCCTGCATCCATAACTCTAACTGTACTCATTTCGGGAACAGCTTCTCTTAGAGACTACGTAGAAGCTTTATTTAATCAACAAAGTAAACATCAACAGTGTTATTAAGAAGATGAACATCATCCCTTTATTAGCTGAGGAAATGAGACCCACAGCTTTTGACATTCACAATGTCACTGCAGCCGAGGACAAGCCTTTGTTACCACATATTTTTGCTCCTTAAGATGCCAAATTATTCACTCCTAGTGAAAATAGAGAGACCCCTTTGTAGAAAGAATAACCAGAATTACCACTGTAGGTGGTCAGTACAACTGCACTGCATAATAAAATCTTACTGATAAGATGTCACATGCTTTCATCAATGCTGTTCTTCCAGCTCTTTTCTCAAATAAAATCCACCCCAATTTTTCTATTTCCCCTGTGTCCAAATATTTTCACATACAGCTCATGTGCCCCCAGCAGAAAGATACAAAACCTCAAGTGTCATATGTTGGTTACACTCTGCTATGTCATTCTGACAGGCATCCATGCACAAACTGCAAGGTCTTCTGTTAGTTTCTGGGCTGAATGTTGCTTTCAGAAATGAAAGAAAGGAARAGTAGTTGAGACTGGCTGAGAATATACAGCCATATCCATGTGCTCCTGGCAGGAGAAGAATATAACAAGGTCTTCTCCCAGYTTCCTGAAACTCTGCTTGTATGTTTCACAACATAAAAGACTTGGGCCTTTCTGATWGGTCTGGACCCAAATTTCCAGTTAGATAGGGTGGGGGTTTTTAACTTCTTAACAAGAAAAAAGTGAAACAAACATATTTGCCTCAGATATTGCATGGAATAAGAATGGCAAAACACGCTCTTATATTGCAGACTGTGTGAAAAAMCAGGCAGATATGGACTATTATAATGTATTCACATGGAAATAATGATGTGGTCTGATGCTTCAAGATTTTTACCAGGCACTTCTCATCTTTCAGTATTGACATTCAGTATTGACATATTGAATTAATCCTTCTGCTACTCTTCCTACACCAATAATATTGACTTCCTGCATATAAAGTCATGCACAATTTATATAATTTTCTCAGGTAATTGTGTAGGCTGGAGACCCTGTAAGCTGASTCATCAGAAGGAGCTTTCTTTTTTATCACACAGGTCATCAATTCTGCATGGTACATGTACAGCTTGGAGAGTAGAACTAGGTGTGTGACAGGAAAGGCTCTTACACAGCTCCTTTTCCTCTCTGTTCGATTTAGCTGCAAACTATCTCTTTGACATTAAGAAGACTTATGTTTTGGTTTTTTTCATTTCACCATAGAAGTGTACTTTTTATATACTATTATTTTAGAAAACTATGTAGTTTTTATATTTCAGTAGATTTTCTATTTGGATTTTGATATGGAATCCTAGTCACATGTTGCTAATACCAGTTTCAATCAGCAGGCTAAAGCTCAGGCCCCTAACTGGTCTGAATGCCAGCCTGAAAAGTTATTTAACCAGTCTATTAAAATTTCATAATTAATKTTAATTCATTATATGCCGTGTTGTATTGTTAATTCTAATTTCATTTTTTGCTTTGAATACAGACAAGAGACCTGTTTCTAAACTCAATGGAAATGTGACACCTAGTTTTTTTCTCTTTGGAACAAAAATTGTCTGAGATAAATTTCTATCCTTTTTTTTCCAGTCAGCTTAAAATTACCAGTACCCTGAGTACTTAGATCAGTAGGTGATTACAGGAAGATAAGGAAGACAGCACTGCAGGTTATTTCCTGGTTCATTACATCCACAGTTCCATTATTATTGGCAGAGCTACTCAACAAATAAAACTGATTATCACACATATATTASGAATAGTTTGGAGTGAGTGTAGGACTATTCGTGGGCAGCAGGGACAGGGAACTCTGCAGACCTGAGACATTCTATAGAACACATGGTTTTATTGCAAAGGTCGTGAGTAAAAAGGCCTGCCTTCAGCCACCAGCCTCGGCTGAAGGGAAGGCCCAAAGAGAGAGGGGGAGAGAGAGAGAGGGTATGAGGTAAGAGAGGTGGCAGAGGTAAGGGAGGTAAGGTAGGAGAAGTGGGCCAGGTAAGAGAGCGAGGACCTTGTTACAATACATTATATCTCCTTTYGTGTTGAATATTCTAATTTACAGTGACCAACCGGCCGTCGTGAGATACAAAACCTACAGACTTTGCATACAGCCTATGAGAACTGCTATATTACCATATCACCCTGTATTCGAAACTCTGAAGACTACTTTTCTTATCTATCTTTTCCCTGGATACCTTGGCAGGGCTACTCCCTTGAGTCCTTTTGTTTTCTATTCCTCAACCTATCTCCAGCTAATCACCATCTTCCTGCCTGACATGATCACATCTCAAAGCTGGCTTTCATTTCTATTTCACTCACAGGTTTTATATTTTTAGTATTTCTTGCCAGGCAATCACATTTGTAATCTTTTCCTATCTCATCTTTCCCAACAAGTGAGGAAGAAAAAAAAAGTCCTTAAGTTAGACTTGTAAATATGAAGGCTAATATTTTCAAATTAATTCTTCCCACACAATTCTTCAGGAATTTATCACTTCCTGAAGAGATCCAGACCATATTCTAAGTTATATGACGACAAACCACATTCTCCCCATAGAGAAAACTTGCAAAATTTTGCTTATGCTTTTTAATAATGTTTCAATACATCTTTGAGGGTTTCTATGAGAAAAGTAATARGATGCAAATATTAATATATATTTTGAGCCCAGAAAAATTAGGCAGTGTGCTCACGTTAGCAAACGTGTTGACAATRTGATGTATCCATCTACAGGATTATTTTTTTTTCTTTAGAATTAATCTTTTACTGGATCACAGAAACTTCAAGAACACCCATTATAGTGGGATTTGATATTTGAATCAATGGAAGCCCAAGTCCATTTACCCTTTTCTAAAACAGCATGAGAGCTATCTGCAGAAAATAAGTTTACATTCCCTTTGTGACTTCTCTGTCCTACCTATGAATTTGAAGGAAAGTTTATCTTTTTAATTTTATTCTCRGAAATAGGTCACAGTGACTTCTAGAAGGCTTAGCATTAAGGAATCTCTTTTCCTTTAGGAGATACAAATCTTAATGAAGAGAGCCAAAAATGTCTTACTCTTTAGAATAGGTTTATTACTGATTTATCAGTTCATTATCCTCCTAATTTCCCCATTTATAAATCTGATTAACTCTTGGACTATCCTCATGTCACTGTCTATGAGATATTACATTAAATCCTCTGATGACTTACTAAGATCATTTCTCTGACTTTCTTGAACTCTATAGATATTTTACATGCCCTGAGGAAAATAAAATATGAAAAATACAATAGTATAGACTCAAGGCAAAAGAACTCTAAAGCTATTTAGGACTATTAGTCCTAAAATCTTAAGAAAATCCCTTTAAATAACAACAATGTTGGTATATTCCTAGAGATGTTAATATATTGAGCCTGAATCTCCCTCTTTACTATGTTGGTATTAACAGTCATTTAAAGGTAGTGTTATCAAAAGATGTCAAGTGGTCCTCTAATTTCACATCCTCTTTAGTATCTGTATTTCAGGAGTGTAAGAAGGGGAAGAGGAAAGGAGATAATGATAAATTTGATTCAAAGCCAGCGATATTTCCTTTTGATTCCCCACCCCCCCCACCCCCCCCCCATCTTTCCCCTTCCCAGTTTTATAACACTATTTGTTAAAACAAYGTCTCTTCTTCTAGGAGGAGATAAAAGGGTAAAATGCCTTGGTGATCCAGTTCAAATACTTTTTAAGAATTCTTTATGATAAACAAGAACAGACATTATGGCTTACTTCACATACTCCAGAATTAGATCTAGATTTTCACCTAAAGAACTTAGGCTGCTACATTAAGCCTAAACAGCATAAGAAATTAGTCTTCTCCATTTATTTAGTTTCACTTCAGGGATGGTAAAGTGCTTTGCTAGCTTTTCCATTTTTGCCATTCTGAATAATTAATTGTTTTAAATGCCATTTACATTTTCTGATGTATTCAAGCAATACTTAAAATTTCATAAATAATAAGCATGCATAATTTGTGTTTCAATTACTGAATTTATAATCTCCCTGGATGCTATTTAATGCATTACTAATGTATTTTTGGCCAAAAATTTTTAAATAGATGGCTTTCTACTTTATATTATTTCCCCTGGAAGTACATATCTCAAGCTTTTCTTCATCCTAAAGCTGAAAATAAAAGCAATGTGCTGGCTTCATATATTTATATTTCAGGATTTATAGCTAATTACATTTATAAAATGCAATTATAGCCATATTTTCCACTCYATAATTACAGAGCAATTGTTAAATATAACTTAAACTGCTTCAATATTTGTTAGAATTGAAATTAGTAGTTAAAATTTGCTACAGTGAATCTGGTACATCCTGYAAATACAACAGTGCTAGTACCTAATCCTTTCTAGTCAAAGATGACACCTCACATCTTTAGTCTGTGGCTCTGTTCTACTTAGAGAATTATTGGAAGTAAAACCATAGAAGCCCAATGTCCCTACTGATGTGTTGGGGTTTACCCTGAGCCAGCAGCCAAGCCCCACACAG
>QVAJ01000025.1:5611663-5635756 GCA_003546035.1 Mixornis gularis | reverse complement strand
TCAAAGTAATAACCTACTCATGCTATTCCATGGTGCATGAYGTAACTGAGGAGAATGAACATTTAMCAKCATCATGCARTCCCTGTGTTGAGTGGCTGGGTCTGTCACACCAGACACATGATCCCGTTTGGCTCCATTGTCCCCTCTGGAGAGCACAGCTGAGCCCCTCAGACATGGGAGAGCAAGGGCGCTGTGCCCAGGAAGCTCAGAGAATGAGGAAAGAAGCTGACTCTAGCTCAGCACAATGGGAACAGAGAGCAGCCTTTGTTTTAGGTAACAGCTCTCCACAGTTGCATGGATTATCCAGAGATGGCAGTGCCTCCCTCAGCTAACCAGACCAAGATAGGGAGAATGAACACTACAGTCAGTACAAAGCACAAAACCCAGACAATCAGCAAAATAATTTTGAAAAAAGCAACAGGCCTGAGCTGGTTTCAGCCCACGTATTCCCTCTTGGCATGTGGGGACACCCAGTGCTGGGAGAGTGAATATATCACAAAGACTGGCAATGGGAAGTACATTAGTATTGTGTTTGAACTGTGTATTACTATTGCTGTATTTTGACAAGTGYTATTTACAAGTGTTGTGTTTTCAGTATATATTGTATCACTCTGCTAAATCAGAAATACAGTGTAACAGAACCTGGGGAGAGCATTTGACTACAGCAGTCTCACTATTCTACTCTACTATAATTGCTAGTAAATGAAATTATTTTTCTCCAGATTGAGTGTGTTTTKCCCATGACAGTAACTGGTAAGGGATTTCTCTGTCTGTACCTCAATTCATGAGTCTCCCTGTCTTGTTGAGAAAAGCAGCTGAGTGGGAGTCTGGCCAGCCCAGGTCAACTCACCCACAGGGACCTCCAGTGAAAGAGGCAAGTAACCAACTACTGTTTAGTCTTGTCTAATTCARTTTCAGAATAATAAAATTTTCTGGTTACAAAGAGAACAATATGACTTGCAAACTAATTGTGAAATGAGAGCCTAGACCATTCAGCAAGTATTGTTAAGTGACCTTGATTTTGCTGTTGAAAATCTATTCCACTGTAAGAGTTCCACTGCTTTGTACTTCAATTCATACAAAGGAAAATGTAAATGAGGCTGTAAGAAGACTCKGTACCAACTCCAGAAATGAAGAGAGCTAACAGTGAAATATCACTGCATTTGTTCCTTGCCCAGGACCTAGGGATATTGTATCTGACTACTCAAGATGGGATTATAAATCATACTGTAGAGATTAACTAACCCTCACGAATCATTCATTGCTTTAGAGGATTTGTCTTCCTATGGATAAGATTCCATAAGTAACAAGACTGACTAGGATATACATGTATTAAAAAGAAAAATGCTTTAATGCACAGGTTAAGGTGAATGTTCACTCTAACACAAAATGACATTAATGTTACAAAATCCATATCAGTCTAACTTACATCTAAAATTCTATTACTACATTATTGATTAATCACTTGAACTTTAAATTTAGTTGAGAATGATCTGAATGATTCAAGTACTTTATCAATTTATTTTAGAATACCTTGCCTGTCAAAATGAAGGGAATGAAAGGTGTTCTTTACTTGAGACATAAAATTCTCTTCGACATAGTTGCCTATGAAAGTACATGGTACAATCTTAAATTGATGTTACAAAACCAATGGGCATTGGAATAACAATCAGCAGTATTTCAGGTATTTCGTATTTCTTTCAAAAATATACTTTCTTATATCAAATAATTTTATATTGGTTTTATTTTACTACTGTAACACACATTGATGAGAGCCAAAACTTTCTAATGCACCACTAGACCTCAGAARAATTCATATTCAGTATTTGCTAAAACTATGAGCGTCCATAGAAGAATTAACAAACCAAGTTGCAAGTAGCAACTGCAAGTTGTTCTAGCTGCTTTTTTCTAACCTATCTGCCAAAACTCTCAGTCACAGAAAGAATTTCTCTTTAGTATCACGTCTTATTTGTCAATTCCTCTATMTAGTTAGTAAAACACTGTATCATCTAAACAGTATGTGGCTCACTAGATCCCAAATCATGGAGGGAAATAAAATATTTCTCTTACCCTGAAGTTTTATTCTGTATTAAAATTAGGAATGGTTAAGTGTATTGATTTCAGTTGTGTCCAAATTTAGCCTGATGTGATTTATACAAAGGAGTTGTATGAAGGGTTTTTCTAAGGGTTCCTTGATTGACAAAGAACCTCCCCAAGCCCAGAAATCAGATAACAGAACAAAATTAAACCCAGAAAGTAAGGATAACTAAGGATACAAAAGTAAGGATACAWTCTGAAATATTGTACCACCATGAAGATAGAAGGAACAAAATATAATTTAAAAATATTCTTGAGGAATGGTTTTTAAAGAGAAAACCAAATGAACAAACAAACTACTTATCTGTTTCATGACATTATCTTCTTCCTCTTAGGTACAAATAAAAGACTCTCTGCCAAGAGATCCTAACTCTTCTACCTGGAAAACATCAAKAATTGTTAACTTGATAGTTTGTCTAGGTGGGTTAAAGTTTATTACATTTCCCCTGACTTGACTAAATTGCATGTATTTGTAGTTGTGAAAATCATTTGTTATGTTTGGGTTTCTTTTTCAATGTRGACATCATTCTTAACTTTGCATACAGTAGAAAAGACATTGAACTCTAACTCGTACAATTTTACAGAGATAAGTCTGCAATGTGTACATGTGCAGAGACACACGTGAAAGTGTTTGTGTCTTCTAATACTGGATGTATAAACTAAGCAACCTGTAACATTTACACTCAAATATTTAATTTAACTTTGAATGCCAATCCTTTTCAGATATGTCTTCCATTAAAGGTGGGCAAATTTTCCACCATCTCAGATCACCTTTCAGTCAGGTGATCAGGAAGCACTATAGTTATCTAAATGACCCCACCCCAAAATGTRTTTAAGGTAAATGATGCTACATACTGGTTGAAAAGATTTTTTTTTTTAATTTACTATTTTTTTAAATTTACTAAGCTATGTAATTGACAGAAACTGAAGTTATTTAACAATTTGCAAAGTGTTGGGATAAATCTTTCTGTTTTCTTGCTAAAATATACGTATCATTTATGTTGTAGATGACTAAATTATTTTTCTGAAAGATACTGCTTCAAATGTATGTTGAATGAATTACAATCCATACACTTAAAAAGTTTCCTCTAGTGCCATGTGATACCCATGCTGACAAGAGATTCACCTAAGGGAGTAAGTTTTGTAAGCTTCAGGGAAAGAGAATTTATTACTTTGCCCTCTAGCAGTAACTTTTATATAATACTTCTCTAAAAGATCRTACCCCCACATGTACTTCCCAATGCAGCACAACCAGGACTACTTAAAGATATGTTTTTTCTTTAACTGACTCTTTCAACACATCAGCTAAAKTATATGACCAGACTCTAATTATCTTTAGGATGAAAGGCATACTTTTTTTAATATATATATATAAAAAAAATGTGGTGAGAATATGTCCAGACATTGTTCTGATTGTATCTGATACATGCTCATAATTTTACTTTCAATGCAGATTTCATTCTCCTGATGATTAAGTTTAACAGGGTGTGGAGAAAAAAGAAAAGTGAAATTACTCTCCTGAAAACAAGAAAGGGACAAAAGGTGTTGCCAAAGCAAAAAAGCATTTAGGAGCTGARCAATTTGGCACCAGCAACCATCACAGGTGAGACTGAGGTGATTTAATAATTGTACCCCAGGCTCTCATGGGCATACAATCACAAAAGAAAAAGACCCTCTAGGTGGCAACCAAGGCCAGTCAACTTAGTCTACTAYCAGAGATTAATTAAACTGAAGAATGCTGGATTTCACAAGGATTTTTGAACTATCTACAGCATAATAACAAGATGAAATTCAGTATTTCACTGAGACAGAAATAAGAAAGCAKCTGCAATGCTAAGCAACAGAACACAGTGCTAGGCAACAGAACACAGTTTGAYTATTTGTGCCCCAATTATGTCTATAGTACCTCCCAAACATGCAGACAGTTGAAASTCAAAATTTCTCCTACTTTCTGTATTTGATTCTTTTTGTCTTAGCAGAAATCAGAGTGTACTGGACAAAAAAAAAATCGCCTAAAGCCTAGGCCAGGAAATATGAAGGAAGGAAACTAACAGAAAAACCAAAAATAAACATAAATGCAATTCACTGCCGTATAGTGTATTTCTAGCTTGGATATTATATCAAACATCTTTTCTCACACACACACACTCACAAAAAGGGTATTGGGCTTTTTTGAGGTACACCAAACATCACAAGAGAGAGATACTTCTTGTGAGATATCTCTTTGGTGAGATATTTCTCCAGTAGGCAGCAACTGGTGAGCAGTATCATCAGGGATGTTAGGAACTTCCTCCCAACAAAAAAGTTTTATTATCTGTTGAAAAACCTCAAATACAGAGATTAAACAACATGTTTATTTCCTATAGTGAAATGTAATTCAGGCCTGAATTTCTACAACTGATCCTAGATCTAGCCAATTTTAGGTTCATTGCCTCCTCTGGACAAAGTTATGACAATTCTTTAACTTTTTGCCATACTTAATCACCATTCAGTGCTGGGAGTCAGTCTGAAAACCACTCCTTAGTATATTTTTTGGGGTCTGTCAAGCAGCAATCAGTTTATAGCACGTTATAACATTAATTCTATGATAAAAGCAAATTTTGCTATGAAGAATTAAAATACAAGTGTCTTCCATATATTGCTGTGKAACCAATATTGTAAGCAACGGACCAGATTAATTTTTTTTCCTGCTCAGAATCACAAAATCAGAATTACCTCCCAGAAAAGGAGACATTACTATACAGTGGGGTTGTAAGCAAGTCCAAATCTTTATTTTATGTATTCCTTTGACATATTTCTGTTCATAAAGTATAAAAGCAAATTTAAAAAAATATATATGTTGACTGCAGGTGGTGCTGACAAGAGCAAAGACAACAGAGTTATCTTTCAGTGAGGCTGGCCTGTGTAAACATATGGACTTCAGTTATTGACACCCGTGCTGAAATGGTAAATCTGCTATTTTGTTTCTTGGTTTGGTTTTTATAAAGTATTTGTTTAAGCATGTTTACACAGCTTGGGGATAATTATTTTCTAGGAAATTACATCTCTCCAGTTCTTCTTTCATACTTGCCAGCTCTTCTTATCAGCCTCCTCCTACCTTTCAGAGTACTGTTAATTCATATTAAAGTCAACCTGTGTTTCTATTACATAATATTTTTGTTCAATACAATTACAGGAGATATGCATAAATAAAATCCTTGCCTAGGATTTTTTTGCTCTTTACATTGAAGACTGTCTAATTGAAGGAGACATACAAGTGCTGTTGAAATATTTTAAAATTATAACTATTTTGGTCTCCAGATGAGTTCAAATGTAAATGCACAATAGCTTTGGTGGCAGGCTCCTGGGCCTCCACATTGAGGAAYCWCYCTTTAAAAAAAAWMAAAAAAAMCCMAAAAAAMCYAACAAAAAGATAGCAGTCAAGTACCCGGTACAACAGTACACCCATTGAAAAATTCTRAGCAGGATCAATGGCAAAAAGACAAGTTTCAGGGGATTGGAAATACTTGAATGTAGAAAACAAGGTATTTAACATGGACACTAATTTAAAATGTAAAGGTATGAAACTTATATTAMTAAAGAAATAAATATGAGGATAATGATTCTAGACACTTTGGAAATTAAACAGTCATGCATTTTAATTTAAAAGAGAAATAAAAAAAGAAATTACTAATAATTTAATCAGTGAAGGTCAAAAATCTTTAAATAACTATATAAATATAGAAACTAAGCCTAGCATTAGCAACAGTACTAATTTTCTTAAAGAACCCATTTTAAATTAAGATATAGTTGTGCTTTTGAACAAAGTCTTACCTTGCAAAGTAACTCCAGACTAACASCAATCACAAATACTTTATCTTCTTGTTATATAGTCTGTTTTATGAGAACAGGAAGCATTATTTTTTATGAATGCTACTGCTCACATGACTAAAATTTAAACAGTGTTCTGGGGAAGATTTTGCCCAATAAATACTAGTTAAKACAACAGAAATGTTGACCATTCTGTAAAAGCTTGTCTTTTTGTGAAATGTTATTGAGGCAAAGGAAATATAAAGGGAGAACATTTGAAACTTACAGAAATAAGAGTTATTTTTTGATGACATAACTGTATATTCTTTGGTCTTTTATAAGAATTTATATCAGAAATTCTAATATAAAGAATATATTCTTCAGATTAGAATTCAGAAACAACTTYGGTTTAAAATAAAAAGAAGGGACAAGGTTTAAATGAACAATGAATAGAACGTTTTAAATTTCATTTATTTATGACTCACATTTGAGAAAGGAACTCCTACTCTGTAAACATGAGCTCCATTATATATAGCCAACATGATCATTGCATTTTTGCTGTGTCCTCATTACAAATGTATTAMTTTCATTAGCACAGCAAAAACATCACAAACAACCAGACCAAACCAAAGTGTGCCAGGTGAAAATCTCTCAACAATACTCATAGAATAAATATTAAAAATTATAATGTTTATATTTAAATGAATTCATCCTTTCAAATTCGTCTTCATTAATCCCTGTTCTTACTCTGTAATACAAAATGTGCAAAACCCAAGTGGGACAATATAACATATAATTGTATTCATTACTTTGCCAGAACTCAGGTAGGTGTTTTCTGATACTAATGGGTTAGCTCATCAAACACAGTGTCTGTGTCCTTTCTTATTGKGCCTACTTGTTTCTATTCCTAAAGCTTCTGTAAAACTCCGGATTCCATTTCCCAAGCACTTTACAATATGTGGTTCGGGAAACCAAGGTATATATGTCAAGGTGGACAATTAGATGCAGTGAAGAGATGGACAAAGAATTCACTGTAGGTTAAAGAAATAATCAGAAACTCATGCAAATGGTTATCTTTTTCAACACAAATCTAAAAAAATACCATTTATTAAAAAGACCCTCTTTCCTGGATGGAGCACAAATAGATGGAYATCCTCAGTATTTTTGAGGGTCTTTGGTGTCCAGAACTCAACAATGAAACATCTTCATTATGCTTTTATATAGKGTTAAATATGGCATTAGATTCTGAATCCCAGCCCTGCATTTCAGAGAACTGAATTTTTGTAGTTCATGTTTTTCTTTAATAAGTTATATGCAGTTGCAATAAAGAAAGTGGTAAACTAATTTTCAGTAAAAGAATCATAGACATATATGCATCTTAAACTGGGTTTTTTTATTATACTTGGGTTTTCTTGGACCTTACTGTTTGCTTCCAGGTTAGAGCACTTCATTTCACAGTTAGCTGCCTTTTATTTTTTTTTTCAACCTAGTAAATCTATTGCTAAATTTATTGTAGTTGGCCAACATCTTACAGCTGGCCAACCCACTTTCTACTGTCTTTGCTAAGTCATTTGTTCAGAGATTTTTATCAAGCCAGGCTAAAAGCAAACAGTGAATTCAAGTATTTTCAGTTTTCATTAATTCAACAAGAATTGCCWTTCCCTACTTGCAGATTCTTTTCCAGCTTATTTGGCTTACTTGTGAGTTCTGTTATGGGATTTGGAAGGTATCTGTATTGCCTTAAATTCATTTAGTAAAGCCCAAGAGAGTTTCAGAGACAAAGCTTCTTAGCAAAGGATTGCAGACTTATTGATGAGACTAAGTTCAGCTAAAACTTTCACAATGCCTGCAGTTCAATACAATTCAGTTAYTCAGAGAATTTAAACTCATTTATTTGACTTAATATTTATCAGTTCATTTAAGTCGTGCTATATAGTGTGCAGTTAAGACTGTATATGGATGCATAGGAATGTGTAGAGCACCTTCTGGATTACCAAAACAAAATAAACTAAACCAGGCAATTAAAGGAGACATAAATACATGCACACACACACAAACACACACACAATGTTTTAATATGAGAATTTGTTGTGCTGTTTAATCAATTAGTTTAGACACTAATAACCACAATCATTTATCTAGAAGCATCGTTTTAGCAGAAAACCAAATGCATTTAMAACAGTCTAGAAGGTGAGACCTATATATTTTCATAACAAACTGAACAAAAAACAATTAAAATACATGGCACCAACCATCTCACTGTTGGGGTAAAAAAATTATGTGGTTACCAATCGTCAGAATTCACTAACAGTATGAAACAGAATTTCTCTGGTGAAACGTGTAGTTTTGCAATTGTCTAACTAAAGGGAAAATATAGATAATTTTTTTATATATATATTTGTTGCTGTTTAGCACATACAATTGTTTTACAGTACCACATAAGTAGGTTGTAATAGTCATTAAATATCATCATGCAAATAGCGAGTTGAGTAAATTACTCAAGATTTCATAGAAAATGGAATGGAATTGGATGAATATCTGTTATGGTGGGTTTTTGGGTCTACCAGTTTTCTGTATGCATCTGTTCTTTGTTTTATACTATTTTTATATAAGTTACAATGGTTTGTCCCATGTACCCCCATGTTAAACCTTCTTGGTTTCCCCTGAGTGGTTGTCAGGTGTCAAGCACTCTTATGGATTCTGTCCATCACCTTACAGCCTCGCCCTGATGTCTAAAAGGTTCTAGTGAGGACGTCGAGGGATTGGCAGAGTCCCCGGTTCCCCCCCACACCCCACACCCCTTTATGTATTGATTGGTTCAAGTGACTGTCTTTTATGCTCTGGGTCAGCCTTTGGATTGGTTCCAAGCTGTCCCCTTCCCATTTNGCTTAAGGTGCTGTACAGAGAGGAAACTCACTTTTGTGGGCTCTCTCTGGGTGTGTACGAGTCCCACATGGGCTTAATAAACCCCAATTGAATTTCTCACAAGAATCCTCCCTTATTCCTCGCCACTGTTCACACTTCTGCCAAAGGCAAGAACCCACAAAGATCAGGAATGTATCCCAGACCTTCACTGCAGGCTYGGTGCCAGAGCTAGCCAGAAACAGAATGCAAGTTCACGAGACACACTGGACCATCACAAATATCCAAAAAGGTATATTGAGTTATATTCCTCTTAGCGCTTAAGAAGGTCTTTCTCAAATTGCTGTCTTGCACCTTTCAATTCCTGTGCCTATTATTGAAAAATCTTCTTATATCTCAAGATGCCTAATCCAATATGGATAACTTATGATGACAGAGAGGTAAATGAAATCCTGATTTTCCAGACCAAGGGCAGTGCAGTAGAAAATCCTTTCTCTCACAGTTGCAGTGTAAAACATAATATATCTCAAAAGTTTCCTTGCCCAAACCTAGACTACAGTCCTAATGAAAGTGACGTTATTAAAAAAAAAAAAAAGGAGAAAATATCTTACATGCCTCATTTGAAAACTGAAACAATCATTAAAAATCAATCATTTGAAAAAGATAGGCCAGGGAAAAACAAAACCAAACCAACAAGAAAATCCCACAAACAGAACAAAAACTCTAGGGTGAGTTGATGTTCGAAACTTTTAAATTTCTGACAAAGACCTACTTTTTCCCTGAGGTTCCCATATCTCTGGATATTCTCCATTACTTCAAAGGCCAGTGTTTTAATCATAATAACAGAAACAGACACCCTGTCTCCAGGACTGGGGCTCAGACTTCAGACTTGATCTCAAACTTCAGCCTCAGTTTCCCTTCTCCCTCACGCAGATTACTGATATTTTGAACCTGAAAATGCGGCTGTGCATCCTCAATGAAATGAACAGCTTTTCCTTTGAACCCTGAACTTTGAATGTCCAGGAACCTGGCACTTTAGACAGTATCTAGAACTTAAAACATTTTGTGTGCATGCATTCTGTAGTACAGATACAGCCAATACTCCCAAAATCTTGCAAGAAGGACAAAATATGACAGACCAAAACCCCCGTGATGTCTAAACTCAGAGAAAGATCTTCACTTTGTAATTAAATAAATATTTTTTAAACATAACTCTATAATATATATATAGTGGGGTCTATTCTTATCCCCAGCAAGGGATATTTTGATAAGAGGACGTAACTGAATTTCCTTAAAATTACTGAGGGACTTCGGGACTTGCTGAAATTATCTCTCTTGTTTAATTTTCCATTTGGACATGAAGAGCTGAATATGAATCTTCATAGAATTGGGGAACATACTGATGAAAGAAAAAGCCCTTAAGTGGTGGCTTCCCTATGGAAAACTATTCTACAGCCTAATGTATCTTCCTGTCAGAACGTTTTTCATTCTATTTAGTATAGGCTTTTCTGCTCCCAATTTCATCGTATTATTAATATATATCTTAATGTACAACATTAAAACCACTTCTAGCCTTCTTGACATTTACATAATTATATTCTTATGGACGCCCTTTTGAGTCAAAGTGAAGGTGTCCCTATTTCACTGCTAAAAAGTTTCCTTTRTTCTGTCACTTCAGTGTTTTTCTCTTCCTTTCTCTTCCCCATTAAAAATAAATTATCTCCCAGCACAGTCCTTTCGTCCCGTTCAATTTCCTCTAATGTTTGTTGCAAGAAATAGAGTTGCCACTTCCCTCACATGTGATGGAGCTTTTAAACCATCCCTCCATTTCGTCAAAGGAAGATGCAGTTTTGTGGAAGAAACTCCTGCATAGGAACATGGGATGCCCATGCTATGGGTGCAGCAGTCCCCCTTATGACACAGTCTTCAACAGACGTTGGTGGAAATTGACAGCTGCAAATATTAGTAGGCAGGCAATCTATCAGGTGAGAAATTCACCCTCTGAACAATTTTCAGCTTTCATTCTCTAGTTTCACAAGCTTGTTTTACTTTGTCRCCACTCACAAAAGAAAACACCAAAACCCACACAACCAGTCAAATAGCAACAAAACCAGCGGAACAGTTCTAGAATATGGAAGTGGGTTTTGATATGTGCTTTATCTTGTGGGATTCTGGTGCTTTGCTAAAGGTTTCTCACTTTGGTAAGCTTACAATKCCTTAACTTCCTTGCAGGAACTGCACCAAAGAAATGAAGTCAAGTTTTCTAATCAAATTGTGACATTATTTAGATATGGAGTGTAACAAAAACTGTGCATCAAAATCCTAATAATGGATCTCAAAATTCAATATAGCATCATGCAAATTCAAATGCACTGCTGAAGTCCTTATCTACATCAGAGACAAGAATCTGTAATTTTCTTTTTGAAAGGCTTCTTTTTTTTTCTTAAAAGGTGAGATACAAAGACAGAAAAATTCCAGTCACTTGTATCATATATATCTGTCACGTTTTTATTAGTTGTCCAATTTATCCCTAAAATCTTTGAATTTTTCCCCTTTTATTCAGATGAACTTGTTAAAACTACAGCTCTTTTGARGACTTAAGAGTACTAAAAGGCCATCTCTTAGATAGTCTCACTCTGACAACTTGATCCTAATAAAAAATGTAGGATATTTCTTTATTCTTTGAAATAAATTATGCCAAACAAGCTTCTCTCTGACTAACATAGAAGCATGCCAGCTGGTTTGGTATTTCTCTGAGGTAAAGCATGTAGAAAGAAATTAGAGACTAATCTAACAAGGTAATCATCTTTGCTCGTGTCCTCACAAATGAATTAAATGTGGAGTACTCCYTCTAAGCTTTGGTGCACCTTCAAAGAGTGTAATAGGAGCCAGCAAAAAAAKATAAAACAGGAAAATTTCTGTGACATATCTCATGGATGGAAATGTTCTTTTAACTGGATTGTGGAAACAACTGAAGAGTCTGTACTTGATTCAGTCTGTAGTTGATGCAGTCTTCTTTTGGTTTTTTGTTTTGGTTTGGTTTGTTTTTTTTTTAAGAAATTAAAGTAGAGAGAATGAGTCAAAATAACTAAAAAGTAGTTACTGAAACATGAGTTGAAATCAAGCTAATAGAGAAGAGATTTAGATAAGATCTTAGGAAGAAATTCTTTACTCAGAAGGTAGTGAGGCATTGAAACAGGTTGCACAGAGAGGCCGTGGGTGCCCCATCCCTGGTACTGTTCAAAGCCAGGTTGGATTGGGCTTTGAGCATCCTGTTCTAGTGGGTGGCATCCCACCCAATCCTATGAATTAATTAGATTTTTTTTTTTATATAAATATTTGAAAGAGAGAAGGGTAGAAAAGCAGATACAGGATTTGAAGTTCCTGTGACTTTGTGATTAGAGTGCTTTTCCTAAATTGCACAGGAACACTACTGGACCCCTGCTATTGTTCATAGCCCATGGCACTAAATTCATATCAAAACAAATTAACTAGCACAAGCMTAAAATAAATGAACAACTGTTGTGGGCTCAGTATCAGTATTGGATGATAATAGGCTGCATCCGGGGAAGGGAGTAACTGCTCAACAAGAAGCTGCACCATTAGTACAGTACTACAGATGTTTCAAATACACCTACCTGCTGTAATATATTTGATACTATTTAACTCCAAATTCTGCTCTCCTGTTTATTTTAAAATTGATATAAAAGTTGAAACTTAAAATAATTTGTTTATAATAAAAAGTATCTTGAATTTATGAAATATATATCACACCATAAAAAATAATAACAAATTTGCAACAAAACTTTCTATGTAGTTTCTGGGTTTATAGTAAGGGTATATTTTTAGATAATAAATTCTTCAATAACTAATTGTTTTGTTAAATAGAATAGTAGGTTTCACATACTTATCATCAAATTCAACAAGCATCTRATTTTTACTTATTACCATTAGTAAGAAAAAAACACTTAATAAATAAATACAACTTAATTTCAAGACAGGCTTAGGACTTCAATTAATCGTTTATTTTTAAGTATGCTATTATTAAGTTACAGCCCATGAAAAAATGTTCTAATTGTGTTAGACAGGAAAAAGGAGAGGTATAATGGACACGAAGCAATAYCTTTTTGATAAATATAGGACAATAAATCAGTAGTGGAACAGATTTCCGCTTGTGCCCAGCTCTCTGATGGGAAGGAAGCTCATACCCTGAGAATCACGCAATGCTGCCAAGTGGGTGCTGAATTGCCCACCTGAAGGCAAGAGCCAGGGCACCTCATCTGGAACTCTTTTGATCCTTGAGCATTTGTGCAATAGAAACACTTTGCTCGGGGCAGGGCAGGTGGAAGCAGAGCAGCAGCAGGAGCAATCTTGAAAAGAGCCCAGAGAATAAGCTGGCTGATCTCATTTTGAGCAGCTGTAGCTGTGGATGCTCTGAACAGCAACAGTAGTGGGAGGGCCAGCTCTGTGTGATCAGAGGGCTTTGRCAGTTGTGATCTCTGAACTAATTCCAACATGTCAATGAAAAGGCACATCAGGATGAAAAAAAAGACAGCAAGGGATTTAATACCTTGGGGGGGGGGGAGGGCACTTTACTTAGTTCCAAAAATAGATTTGAGAAGAAAAGCAAACTAAACTTTTATGAATATTAAGAGAAATAAAAATGGGTTTGGTTGATTTTCTTTCCTCTGAGGGTATCATTATTTACTGAATGGTAATTTCTTATGATAATTTTAAAATCTTTTCAATGAATAGGGCATTAGTACAAAGGAAATGCGAGCATCATCTGTAACTGTGTGACTAAAAGCACTTTTTCTGAAAAGTCACTATTGTTTATATTTCCCTCTACATAATTAGACACTACAGCAAAAATGAAAGTCAGAATTGGAATGCTCAAATTTGCATATTTTATAGGCTAGAGAAGTAGAATAATTATTGCAGTGCTAGTTTTGAACACAGACAACCTGGATTCGATTTCATAATTGGCTTCAGGTGTCCTATTTAATCCTAAGAAAATCAAAGCTAGAATTTTAAAGGTATTCAACTACCGATTTGAGTAACTTAAAAAACTTTTACTACTATCTCTGGAAAGAGATTCAGGTCATCTGATTTTAGGCCTTTAATTTAAAAATGTGAGGTCCCCTGTGTATGAATTTATGTAGTCACTGGAAAAAGGCAGGCTYCCAACAGAGGAGCTTGTGACTAAGCAAGGCATCTAAATTAAATCCCACAAAAGAAAAGGATATCTGGTGCATATCACACAGAGTCAGATATTTTTGTACCTGAATGTTCCTCTAATCATGTAGCTCTTCATTTTTGTTGTGGTTTCTCCATAAGATGGTGATTTCTTTCCCTTATTTACTTTGCAGTAGACTCTTGAGATTTAATCATACACTGCTTATAGAGCTCTTCAAAAGGAAACAAGACTCAATAAAAYATTCAGTGGAAAGTGAAAGAAATGGTCAAGCATCTGAGAAAAAAAAAAATTGAAACATGCAAGAATCAGTGCTAAAGAAAAAGATGACAGAAGTTACTCAGTAAGTATAGAGCAAACAWAAAATGGAATAATTGTTTAAAGCAAATGCTTGCATTCCTGTTCCAAAGACAAAGAAATATTCAACTATATGAAAAGATGACAACTGGTTCACTGATAAAAGTATATCTTTCTCATATTGTGGTTAAACTGTGAAACCCATTGCCAATTAAACTTATTCTGAAAAGCAACCATAAACACAGCATTTCTAAATCTGCTGGTTCAGGGCTTTAGAAAGTTTCTAGTGATACAGCTAAGAGCATATGATCAAATATTGCAATGTTACTGCAGTTTTTTGTGACTGTTTATCCCTTTATCACCAGTGTTTCAATTTATGCACATTCCAGCCCAGACCAGCTGTGACCAACTGATATTGTTCAATAAACTCTTTTTATTTTGAGTTCATTACAGGCTAACAGCTCAAGCATARCCATATCTAGCAGCTATGTGTGAGGACATTTAATCTGTATTTATACCTTTAGGAATCAAAATATATTCAAACTTTGTTAGCAAATTATCCTTTCTGCAAAGTTCATTCATCTTTTTCTCTTAGATACACCAGAGTGAACTGAGTGACCTTTGAAGACAAAAATGTACAATATGGCCTAGACACTAAATATTATGGGTAGGAATTTTGAAATATTCAGCATTGATGCTAAGCTTAATTCTAGCCTGATTGAGGTTGACATGAGATCTGAAAAGGTAACAAAGGTTTTGATATCAGAATATAGATAAATTCTACAGCCTCTTGCTTCAGGCATACTCCTCCAAAGACAAGGGTACCAGCCAATAAGATAAGACACAGACACAACTGGGAATCTAGTTGTTAAGAAGACAGAGATGAAAGGTGTCACCAGGAACTGCATGGAGACTGACTGGCTTACTTTGTGAAATAACAAAGTTCACAAAACATTCAGTCACTCAGTCCCTAGCACTTAAAAAGAGAAACTACACTAAAAATGTAACTTAGAAATAAATAAAAAAGGAGCACTTGAGTATGTAAAATACCTGCAGATGACCTGAAGATCATTTAAAGACATAAGACGTAGACACAAACATTGACTCATGCTTCCTCTTTATCTGTGCATTTCACTTTGTTCCCTTTTTCTATTACCCAGGGGAAAAAAAAAAAAAAGTGGAAGAAGATACAATATATCAGAAATACATTCAAGGAAATATAGGAAATTAAAATAACCAACAATATAGTCTCTAGCAGTTTAAATTAATATCACAAGAGGTTAAGGAGCTGCCTATGAGTTTTTATGCCTCTAATAATAAKTGTCCCTTAATGGAACCTATAGAGCAGAAAGCCAGGAGAGCACATAATCAWGTGGTAAAAGGAGCAGTCAGTGACATTAAAGTTATTGCAGAAAGGCTAAACTAACTGTTCATATTCCTACTGGTGGGGAGACAGTTCTCAGACCAAACCTGCACAGGAATCCATTGTCAGCGAAAAGGCTCAGAGATTTTAAAATTAAACCCAATACAAAACACAAAGCAAAGCAATACATTGAACAACCGTCAGCCAATAAGGTCAGACAGTTCTGCAGCAATTTGATGTCCGTGTTTGGTCATAACTCTTGGTTAAATATCAATTCCTATGTGTAAAGCAAACTTGGTGTCAGAGGAATGAAAGGTGGCAAATGCCACATTGGTATTTAAGCATAGTTTCAGAGGTGAAACTGCTACACACAGGCATGGAAACCCAATTTCCACACCAGCCTATGTGACAGAAGTTATAGCAGTTAGTATTCTAAGTAACCAGCAGGGTTCTGTCATATTAGGGAAGGTAATGTAAGGATGTGGCTCTTCAGAGTGTATTTCTTTCAGTGTTGCAACAAACATTTTCATCTGGGTTATGGCGTTGATATAACATGCTTGGTCTTCTGAAAGATTTTGATAAGATTATTCACCAAAAAAAAAMCAAAAACCAACAATTAAAGTATTGTGAGATATGAAAAAAATCCAAGTTAAAAACTAATACTTATTTAAATAYAGAAATCAGAAACTGGAATAAGTGGACAGTTTTCACAGTGGAAAGAGATTATAAAGTGCATTGATATCCTTCCACATATTTCTTGAGAAACCTATCAAGATAAAAACTATCAACAAGATAAAGTCAGAAAACAGATCAAAAATGAATATTGAGAGTAATAGCTCACATGAAAGGTGTTGTCGTGGTGTCAGTGTCTCTTTGCCTTGGCCAGCCCTGGCACCATGGCAAAAACGGTCCGGCTCGGTAGCTGAATGAGCCTTGCCAATCCCAGGAATTCTGGTTTGTCCACAGGAGAGAAGCGACTATAGCAGGAAAGAAGGAGGAGTCTGCTCAGGGTTCAACCACTGGCTTTATTCATCCCACAGTGGGGATAACCTCAACTCAGGGTGTCTGCCTCAGCAGAGATCCCTTAGCAGAGATCAGGAGCACCCGAATGCAACATCTTTTATTGGGGGGACGAACGAGGGGATGGGTTCAGCTAAGGACAAATCARGGATCATGTGGGTACAGCTCTGCAGGTAAATGACACATATTATAACAAATCAATAACTCAAGCGGGGAGACAGCCAGAGTCTTGTCCAATCACTCGAGACCCTCACTGGAACTTTCTAGACTATTGGGAGAGGCCTCAAAGTGATAGACAAGAGCCAGGGGCTGTTTAACTTATGATTGACGCATAACTAGGGTTGGGGTAAAACCAAGAAGGGTTAAAYGTGGGTAACATGGGACAAACCATTACAACTCATAAAAAACAATATAAAACAAGGAATAAATACATACATAAAACTGATAAAACCAAAAACACACCACTACAAGGTGTAGCTCAGGAATCCCCTTGATAAACTRTTTTTTGTTAGACACATGCAATCCTCTCATTAACTCTTTCTTCCTTGGTTTTCCTTGACATTTCCAGTTGCTGTTTAGAAAGATGAGCTTCTGACACGGACTTTGACCTGGAGCAGGGGTGCAGCTAAATTTTTAAAACTGTGTATGGAAAACAACATCCAAACCATAAATCTAATGTCTAAAACTTTGTATCCATGCCTGCTTATTTAAAGACTGAGACAAGCTTTCACTTTTTCATGTAACATTAATAAATTCCTTAGATGTAAGATCCCTTGATGTGAGCTTTAAAAGGCATATTAAAAGTATGAAGTTAGCCGRATCATCCAAGTGCAAAAAAGGATTCCTTAATTCATGTACATTGTGAAATAACACTGTTAACAGATAGTATCACATGACACATGAAGTGAATTCTTGATGTCTGAAACCTATAGAAGTGCAAAGAATTTGCAGGTCAGAGAAAAAACACAATTCATTTTAAACTGTACAAAGTTTAAACAATGCAAAGTGCAATTAATTTTAAAACTAGTGTAATCTTAGTGATTTCAAAATGCTATATCAAGCCACAAGTTCTTGTCTTTTGATCTGTAAGGAAAAAATTAAAATATCTTACCAAAAGAGGTTGTTTCTGCACTCAGATTTTGAGCATATTTGCTGAATAGAGATGGCAGTGGAGAACAGATTATAGTCAGCTTCTGGGTTTATAGCCACAGCTATGAAGATATTAATATGACCTGCTAAGGAGCTGAGCTGGCTATCCTACTCTGATAGTGAGTGATGATCACCCTAATGAAAGGCAGCCATATCTGTGTAACAGTCTTCACAGACATGAACACATTTTACTGCTATATTGCATCAGAAACATTCATGCTGCTGACACAAATATACCTATGTACTAAACTTTGTTTCAGGAAAGTGGAAAAATACCACTTCTACTTCAGCCTCTCAACACGATCAATATCAATAGTGACAAAACAGCAAATTTTCCCAGTGCAACTTTACCCATTCATCTTCCTGTGGAACAGAAATCACACCTTTTGATTCCCTGGCATTACTGAAATCACTAGCATAGACTCTTCCTGCTGTTAACACCAGAAAGGAAACAAAATTCCTATGATAAGTAGATTTATATAGACATAAACGAATCAGGTTATGATTGTATCTGTTCAATCACTTCAGTAAAACCAAAACCAGCACCCACAGATTCTTTATATAGCTCCAGGCTCACTAAGAAGTCAACAGGTGATTTAAAATAATTCTTTGTGACATCAAGTAAAACTGTGCTTTCCTTTAAGTAATCTCTTAGATCCATTTGGCATTAGTGGAGACTTTCCAGATGCCTTTTAAATACACATATTAAGATTGAATTGTTTTGAACTGGTTTGCATACAGTATGTCAAAAAAATAAATATGCTTATTCTTCATCACTGAGGCTTTTAGGAATTGTGGACCCTGAACTGATTCCTCAGTGCCTCCAGTTTATGACATCATTCTCCACTAGTTTATTTGATACATTTTGAAATCCAATTTAGTTTGATTTTTTCCTCTATGTAGAGACAGATTTAGATTTTTCTACCACCTGTACCATAAATGCTTCAAATGACCAAATGTTAGGGAAAATATTACCAAGTGCAAGATTTCTAGTCTTCCTTTGTATGTTGCAAAGGAGCCATATCACAAGCATGAACTGCTGCAATTATGGGTAATACATTAAAAAAAGCATTCACTGTCCCCTGCTATCTTCCAATGGCAACATTTGCTAATATCTTGATTTCTTGGTCTACTTTCACTCTGAGAGACCTGATTTATAAAGCAAAGATAAATGTGAGGGTCTTAAGAAAAAGATTGACTTGAAAAAAAATTATTCACATATTTCTATATTTATTTCTTCACGTCATTAATTGGAAGCAAGTAGGTACCATCTATTCATTTATTACTTCTGCTCAAATTGATAGGACAGACAAAAAAAAAAAAACCCCAAAATAAAACAAACTGAAAAAAAACCCAAAAAACACCTTGATTGACTGTAGTACCTTAAAAGATGGAAAATCACATGGTCAATAAGCTTTTCATCCAACTCAAGCCATCTCAAATATTGCAGTAAATGCAAGTTAAAAAAAAAAATAATCCATGCTATCAAATCTTTAACTAAACTTTAACGACTTGTAGGCAAGGGTGTTTTTTTTTTTTCCTTCTTTCTCTAGGTCAGTCTGGAGTTMAGATTTAGTTCAGCTGATTATAGAACTACAGTTTTAGTATAACACTGTTGACAGTTTAGCTTAACTATTTCTATAKCAAAGCCAAATGTGAGGTGCAAAACTGTGAATCTGGGCAGGCACATTTTATTATGACACTTAAAATACATAAAGAAAAAGGTTACTCCCATAATTCTTGTGKTTTTGAATGAATTTTGAAGAAGATCTGCTAGAGCAGCAACTGTTGATGCACTCATTTGCATTCTGGAAAGCAAAACAAGCATTCTTTGCTGCTGGAAAAAGCATCTCTGTGGATTCTTTCCAATCTGGACCACCTGATATATTTCACATTTTATATACTCTATGAAGACTGACATTCATATGAAGGATAACTTTAYCCTTTGATAGTCTAATCCTTCCAAATATAGTCATAAGCTTCAGCAATCCCCCCAAGGAACAAAATGAAGAATAAAAGATACCACTTGAACAAAAATGCAAAGTGACAAATATAGCCATCATTTGTCAGAGCTAGCTATATCGTAAGAAAAGATTTCTCAAGAAGCAGTTGTGTCAAGTTATTAACCTCACATGGTTACCACTCTCTAGAAACCTTAGATTTCATTCCTGAATGGAATTAACCCCCCACCACAATCTATTCTACTGACTACACAGGCAATACTTTTAGACTCCAACAGAAAAAAAAAAGTTTCATTTTATCTACTTTATTCATGCTACCAAGAAAAACTGTTCATTATGAGGACCTGATTGTCTGAGCAGCATGTAATTCATAACTTATTGCCTTGAAAAACTCAGTTTATTCCCATATAAACCCGGATATGACTTCGTAGAACAGTGACTTGCTGTTAAATATGTTGGGCTAAATACCTCCAGAGGACATGGAAGCTTTGCCTGTGCTAGTTTACTCTGGCAGATGGAGCTTTTAAATATTTATTAAGCATTCACTATACCCTTGCTGTGATGAAAGAAAACCTAAGTATTTCTATAAATGAGCTCCTCACCTAAGACTGAAGAGAAAAAAAAGGTTAACATATCTCAGAAACAGAACTATTATTCCAAGATTAAAGAAATAAGTTTATGTGGGACAAAACCCCCAACAATTGTACCACAACATTACAACAGTTTACAAGTTTGGGATTTTTTGCACAGATAATTGCATAGCTCATAAGAAGGTTTTTGAGTATTTTATGTTGACAGAATTGATGTTAYAGTTTTCATTTGAAGGACATGCTATAAAGATATGTTAAACTCTATGGCTTTGGAAAGGTATCAAACTTCTAAGGCTAGTAAAACTAATCTCTGGTTCTGTACAAAGAATATTTCATGTCTGACACGAAAAAGAGAAAAAATCCTCTCAACTTTTTTATTTTTAAATGTTTACATTTAACAAAGAAAAAAGCATTAATAAAATGTTATTATAAAATAAATATGAGTAGCTGCTGATCTCTAGGTGGCTCTTACACAGCCAGCCAGTTGCCACAAGGGCAGACAGAGAATGGTGTAGAAATTTCTCTTTCCRCAGCTGAGTGCAGCACATCGCAAAGCTATAACACATCAAACGTAAATATGGGGCTTTGATGGGCCCTGAGGCTGAACACAAACTTATTGGAGGAGAAAATATTTARACTAAAGAGGAATAGATTGGTTAGCAGGTGGCTAACCAGCATGATCCCAAACATAACCACAAACATTTCTTTTTCATAATATCTCTCTCAATTGCGGATGTAAACACTTTGGAAGTCRGACAAGATGAAGTGATTTTATATTTCATGGGATGGCTATTTCTAGTTGATCACTGTGTGTGTCCACAAAGCTCTGGGACATGATCTAGAAATGCTGTTACATACCTTTCCGTAGAAAATCTGAAAATTAAAGCGGTAATTCTGTGAATCCTTAGGGGCCTAATTTACAGTTGCAGATCCAGGCTGACTTGGCAGAGACTTCTCTTTCATTACTGAAGCAGAAATATATGTAGGAACAGCTGTGGAAGAACAAAACTAAAATAGAAAAGTTTGCAATGAATGTATTTGCCCACATAGGCACATGCAGGCTTGTACATAAACCATTATTGCCAGCATAATAAGCACTCCTAATAGAAAACTGATTGACATAAAAACAGGCCTTCATACCTATCAATAAATTTTGACCTGTAACTTAGTATTYGCTGGGAAAGTAAAAATTCTGCTTGGTAAAAAATTTTGTGGTTTTGAAATGTAAATTCATTACCCACAGAATGAACAGAATGAAGCATTTAGAGAAATGCTAACACACTTGATATATTTTTAAGCACACTGCATTAAAGGCATCAGTAATTTCATAAGTTTTATATGCATGTTGTTGCCCTAGACAGACAGMTAATCAGACAGTGAACTTTTAGAATGTTTTCTGTTATTACATTGGCATCAGACTTAAAGTATAAAAAACAGCTTCCTAGTCCCTGAATATGCAACTTATTATAGCTACATTTTGTCTAGAGATAAAAACACACCTTTGAGGACAATTAGAATAAAAGTAGAAATGGCTAGAGATGAATCCAACATAGGTTATGTTCTRTTCCATTCACTAGAGAATGATAAATCAAATCTTTCACAGTGTCAGACAGCAAATTTGGATTTAAGCACAGGATACATGGACCAATGAGTTAACCCTCTTGGGATTTTTGGACATTGGATAACCTAACATAAATAGCAAAACACATTTATTAATCCACTTATTTCCAAGTCTTAGTGGGAAGTCAGAATTCATTTAAAATATGTCTTGAGCAAATAGTCACACAAGTTTACAACAACAACAACAAAAATTGAAATGTTTAAATATGGCAAGAMTATCTGAAAATATTTTTCATAACTTGTAAAGTATTTTCAGACTCCTTGAACTTAATTTAACATGCATAAATTCTACAAGTCGACCTCAGCACAGATAATAACAAATAKCAGCATAAGGTAGACTCCCCTAACATCAGCAATTCTGTATCACAGCTTGTCGACCTGCAGTAGAACCTTTACAAGAAGATGCTGATAGGAACCATATTGACCAAAAGGAGCCCTATCATTACTTTCTAAATATTKAATAAAGAGAACAAGACAAAGAACAAACAGCAAGTAAATGAATGTTTGAATGAGSAAATGGATACTGTAATATGAACAGGTACAGTTTGAGGTAAAGTGGAATTCAGAGGTTTCTAACGTGACATTCAGTGTCAAATGGGAAACTGTGTTAGAGAGTAGTTGAATGTGGGTTTGTTTCAGGCTTTCTCTTAAAGCATGACAAGTTCAGCCTTGATTTCTTAYCCAGGAGAGCATGGGAATCTGCATTCTTATTCATTCTCTGCTGTTTCTTTGAGGCAACACAAAGTTGGGAATCTCTAAAAAGTTCCTGCACAATAGGCAGAACTTACTGAGGAGTTCTTGTAT
The DNA here is from genome assembly GCA_003546035.1 of Mixornis gularis. Lineage (NCBI taxonomy): Eukaryota > Metazoa > Chordata > Aves > Passeriformes > Timaliidae > Mixornis > Mixornis gularis. Next base: position 5,613,010 of record QVAJ01000025.1, on the reverse strand, counting down.
TTTTTTTTCAGTCAAAATGTATTTAGACACAAAGAGTGAGGGTGACAGTCAAAGATACCACCTAGTTTCACTTTTTTCAGCTGCACAGTCTCCTCTGAATCACTGAGCATGGTGAGAATTACAGGGAATTGCAGGGTGGTCTCAGCTAGGAAAGAGAGCACCTGGAACTCACAGMCAGGTGACTGCATCTGGGAACAATGAAGATAAGTGCTGAGTTTGAATCATACCAGGAATAATGCTAATTTCCAAGAAACACCAGGTGCATGTATTGATTTATAAAGAGCCTCAGCCGCTGAAAAGTGGAAGAATTAGMCTGACTTTTCAAGAGCTTGATAAAAAGGCCCTACAAAATATGGAATGTAAATGGGAAAATATGTCTTTGTAAAACAGATATTTCAGTCTTATAGATTCCTGGAATTCTCATCTGTAATAAAAACCAAAATTGAATGCCTGTTTAAAATACATACCAAAATGCTGTCAAAGGAGACTGGAAATGTTAGGATCAGCTATGAAGTACATTTCAACAGCAAAAAACTGTTCATCTGTGTGTTTCTGAAATACTTTTACCATAGTAAATTTTGCATTCCTGGCTTTGTTAAACTTCARTAACTGAAATCTGGATAAAATTTAAATTACCATTGATGTTACAGCTATGTCTCATAGCAAATGCAGCTAAAATTTGCAAAATAGATAAATTCCATTAAAAGGCTACTTTTTTCCTTTTCCATTTTAATGCAATTTGGAAATATAAACTCTACCACAAGAACAAGAAMAAGTCTCAAAAGTTAGGACATACTTTAATTACTTAGACTCAGTCCAAACATGCATGAGCTTAAGTTCTGAAAAATAAAATATCTCTGAAACTACAATTTGAGTGTGACACAAAATGAAAAAATCATCCAAAACCRTCTCCATGTTTCTCTTATTCCTCTTTTTGAAATGGGAAGAGACAGTTGCTTGAAATCTGTGCTTTGTAAGGKAAACACAATATGTTGGCACAAACAACAAAACAAATAGGAATATTACTAGCACAAAGAGAGAATAAACCCTGTCCTCTAGTGTGCCCTATAAACACACTATGAACTCATGCCAAGGTGTCCCATTCCTTCTAATTTCCATGGGAATGAGGCACAGTGTGAAAGTCTGAGGTACAAATGCAAAGGCATTACCATCTGGCCTGTAAAACTATTGAAAGTATTTTTGACCTTCAAAAGTGGATGTGGTAATACTTGTGAAAGGGAGGAACAGTTCTGAAAGGGCTTAGGGACTTTCAAAACAAACTAATACTTTTCAAAAGTTAAATTAAATTTGCATTATAAATAAAGGCACTAGGTCAAGAAAACCCAA